>JBCEWE010000467.1:3405000-3535000 GCA_039877035.1 Silurus lanzhouensis | reverse complement strand
GTTTATAGGAAGCTGAGAGCAAATCAGTAAATGAAGGGAATATCTGCAGTATAGCAATTATGTTTGGGCCCAGATAGAATATTCAGCAAGTCTAGAAGTGTTAGTCCAATACAAAAGCTTATTAATATTACAGGCCCAGTAATACTATTGAAAATTTGGTAAGGAATGACCCCCTTTTCACGTTGGAAGTTCCAGAACCATTCTTCTTATTCGTGCATATTTGCCGCCCCTACAAAAAAAGAGAGGGTTGTCCGATCCAAAGTTATGAAAAAAAGCTTGAAGAGGTATAAGAATTTGGGCAGAAATGTCATTTTAATCAAACAAATACGACCAATTAGCGATGTTGGAATAAAAGACCGTCTCTGTTTATCTTTCCCGTAAGCATCTAGCACAATTTTCTAAACAATTTTTGTCTGAAAATAACCATAACCAATTTAGCGACAAATACACCTAAATATATGGATCCGTCCTGAGCCCACTTAAAGGGAAAAGGATATTCCTGTGCTGGATTGATTGTGAACAGCTCGCTCATTTGAAGATATATAGATAAGGTCATCTGCATAGAGGGACAGTTTTTAAGAGGTTCCAAAACAAATAATGCCTTCAAACATTTCCTCACTTCACAGCCAAAATTTCCAGTGGTTCTATTGTTAATGCAAATAATAGGGGAGAAAGGGGGCAACTGTGGCGTGTACCTGGGGCTTCTGTTTTTTTGTTGTTGAGCCATCAATTAATAATTAATGTCCACTTTTAACAGTAGCGCATTTTTTTTTTGCTCCAGATTCTGCAAGGCTAAATAACCCTTTTGGAAACCCCGTTATGCCTGTAAAAAAGAAAAGAAAGTCGTCTGGTTCTGAAGACCCCAGCATCCGAAAGTGCAAAATTACCAGGTAGATCGACACCCCAAAGATCTTCTCTGTTCTTCTGTCCACTTGGTGATGTGTTAAATAGTTTTTTTCACATTCTGATGAACTATTTATAAAAGATCCACAGGATGCTTCAGGATTAAAGATTAGTAATGTGATTAGGATCAGATTGTACACCTTTAACCATGGTCTGTCTAAATACTTACGGTTTTAATTGGTAGCACTGGAAGATCTTGAGTAGCCTGCTATAGAGCTCTCACCTTAACTTTATTCAACACCTTTGGGATGAATTTTAACGCTGACTGCATTCCAGGCCTCCTCACCTCACCTACATCATTAAGTGATTTTACTAACGTGCTTGTGACTGACTGGGCATAAATGTTCATAAGCACACTCCAATATCTAGTGGAACATCTTCCCAGATGAGATGGCATAAATGGGTGCCTTGCAAAAACCTCTATTTTTGTCTTAAATAATTAATTATTGAAACTCATTCAGAGACACGTGATCTTATAACCTGCTTTTTCTCAGCATATGGTTTCGAGCAAGCAGAATTCTAGATCTGATGACCTGCATGTAAAATCTCAAGCTCTTCTTGGTATTTTTGTCAGCGTTTTGTTAGTTTGTGTTTAGTAGATTAGGCTGTAGGTGTGGAATTTCTCAACTTTCTTGTAATAACCGATATAATTCACTCTTTCCAGTTACTGTAGAACACAGACTTCTGGTAGATTGATAAACCCTGAAGATCAGTTCTCCAGCAAGAAGTGCCTCGCGTGGTTTTACGAGTATGCAGGTACACCATTTTCCCACGTTCTTTTAAAGACTTTGATGATGATGCTGACAGTATGACCAAAGAGTTCATTGTGTCATCATTTAACTGTGAAGTTTGCTTTGTACTTGCTCTTATCAGGGACAGACGATGTGGTGGGACCCGAAGGCATGGAGAAGTTCTGTGAGGATATAGGGGTTGAACCAGAGAACGTTAGTGTTTCTGTTGATCTGTCTTTTTTTTTTATTATTTAAGCAATGGTAGAATTATGAGCTAGAAAAGAAAATATATACATCTCGAAATTCTACCATGACTTATTAAACAAAATCTGTTTAGAATATACACACACATATAATGACTATAAAGGGTTAGGGTTGTTGTCCCAAGTTTGGCTACTGCTGTGTAAAAACAATGGACAATTTTTTAACACACCAATGAAATCCAGCTGCATAAATCCAATATTTATTGCAAAAATCAACTGTAAGGTTCAAAGATCTCTGCCAGTGCATAGAATAAGAGCTAATTGAATGGCTTGTTGTAACTTATAGTAATTTATCACCAATTATATTCAATAATTCTAATTAGTCAATGTTCACAGCAGTAGGTCTTCATGGAGTTGGCTTTGTGCACAGGGGCTTTGTGATGCTGGAACATTTTTTGGGTTGCACGTGAAGGGAAAATTTTACGCTACGACATCCAAAGACATTCTATACAATTGTGTTTCTCCAGCTTTGTGGTAACTGTTCAGGATAGAACCACATATTGCTGGAAAAGTTTGGCGTCCTAATAGTTTTTCCATATAATGTAGCTAGAGAAAATAGGCCCATTGTTTGCATCAGTTTGTTTTGAAAGCAAGAAATGAGTTCGGAACGAGAAAGTGCAGGAGAGCATAAGGAGAAAGAGGTTGGCGAAACAGGATTGGAATCGACAGAGATGATAAAAGTAGGCAGGAGTACAAGGAGATGTGGCAGCAGGTGAAAAGTGGTTTAAGGAGCTGTATGAGAAGTTGGACACTAAGAAAGGAGAAAATCGTTTGTACCGACTGGCCAGACAGAGAAACCGAGCTGGGAAGGATGTGCTGCAAGTAAGAGCAATAAAGGATGGAGATGGTAATGTGTTGACTAGTGAGGAGAGTGTGTTGAGAAGATGGAGGGAGTATTTTAAACCGCTGATGAATGAGGAAAATGAGAGAGAGAGAAGGTTAGATGGTGTGGAGTTGGTGAAGCAGAAAGTGGATAGGATTAGTAAGGAGAAAGTGAGAGCAGCGAAGTTTTTACCCAGGAGAAACTAAGAGCAGTGAAGTTTTTACCCAGATGGTTTAACAGGATTTTGGAAGGTGAGAGGATGCCTGAGGAATGGAGAAGGAGTGTGCTGTAACGAACTTAAAGAATAAGAGAGATGTGCAGACTTGCAGGAACTACAGGGAAATAAATGTTCAGTCACACCATGAAGATATAGGAAAGAGTAGTGGAAACCAGGCTGAGAGAAGAGGTGACCATCTGTGAGCAACAGTATGGTTTCATGCCGAGGAAGAGCACTTGATGTCGAGAAAAATATATTTATGTAGCTTGTATTTTAATCCAACTTATTTAGTGTGTGTTTAATTTAACATATTTAGCTTATAGCTAGTATAGGACTTATTACATACCATAAGTTTAGCATAAGTAAATTAATCAAACCTATTTAGCTTATATTTTAATCAAACTCATTGAACCTATTTCCTCCAAGTAAAACGTAAACTGATACTAACATATAAAGTATAGAATAGGGCTTGACTGATGCTGTGAGTGTGTAATGAAAGTAAACAACCACGTATGAGGCAGACCGGGAGGGTTTATTAGGGTTAAAAAAAAAAAAAACCAGGAAGGAGCTCAGTCGATGACAAAAGGGGCTGAAGAAGGCATGGGAGAGTAATCGAGGACAGCAACAGGAGGAGGAGAGGTGGAAGTATGCAGGGGGGGGGGGGGGGGGGGACTTAGCAGTGGGAGCATAGGACTCAGCAGTGGGAGATAGAATGGGGGATGTTGAAGAATAGTCAGTAGGAAGGATAGGGAGAAGATATAGAAGGTGGAGTGAGAAGGAGGAGTTGATGCAGGTGTGCAAAAACCATCCAAAACTCCTGGTGGAAAAAACAGGGAGGTCAGGCGAGGTCTGTGTGCCCATCTTGTGTAAAAGTGCTATGCAAGGAGACCGTTGGGGTAGATAGGTGCTTAATTAATCGTTCAACCTCGGCTGCTCAGGAGTTGAACTTGGCGATACTGTCTTTGAAGAATGCGCCTAGGAGCTGGTCCGGAATGTTTTTGAGAAGAAGCTAAATGAAAAACAGATAAAGAGAAGTTAGTGAAGGTCAACACCACAATAACAAGACATTAAACTATTGTGTGCAGGTGCAAGAACCGGAGAAGAGACAAGATAGCAAACCTGTGAATCTTATCTCATAAGGCAACATATTCTGCATTAAGGCCCATACGACACAGTCAGCTCTAAGACACATATAAATAATAATATGAATAAGTAGAACAATAGTCAAACATATATGAACATATAATCCATGTAGGAGGATATTAGCTTAACTGAATAATGGTAGAATGTAAACAGCAATAAAAATTAGAATAAAAGCAGAAACTTACACATTGCAGATGCAGAAGAAGAAAAAAGGGCCGCAAGGTGATCGTTCAAGCACGGAGGATGAGAATAAAATGAGGGAGAACATAAGGAAGAGAGGGTTTTATACAAATGTAATTTATTTTTATTTCTAACAGAGCCAGGCTGTAAATAATGGGAACAGAGGGGAACAGGAAACCCTAATATGGAATCTTAGCAAGGGGAGGAGAATTAGGTGTCAGAAGATAATGGGAAATGAAAAATGTAGGTGGGGAGAGGAAAATCTTGTAAAATATTAAGAAATAAGGGGAATTTCCAAAAGATAAAAATTGATAACACAAAGAACACAATGGAGATGCTATGTGGCATCTCATATACATATGAAAAGGCAGAGAGATTCTGGGCACTTAAACATCTTACTTGAAATTGAGTGGCCATCTTTTATAAGCTCATTGGACTGGATGCGACTGCAATAAAGAAGTTTGCTTCTCCTTATCCAAGGCTGAAGATCTGTCATTTGTTTTTGAGGGCTATTCTATTGAATTCTATTACTATTAAGTGTGTTACATAGGGAATGTCCTACAAGATTCCACCAGTTGTGTGTCCACTCAGAGGGAGTTCCGACACTACAGACGCAATATTTGCTTTGAGAATGTTGATTGAGAAGTAAAGAGAAGGTCAGAAGGAGTTGCATTGTGTGTTTGTGAATTTAGAGAAAGTGTACAACAGGGTGCCAAGAGAGGAGTTGTGGTATTGTATGAGGAAGTCAGGTGTAAAGTATGTGAGGGTGGTGCAGGACATGTATGAGAACAGTGTGCAGTAGGAACGACTGGTTCAAGGTGGAAGTTGGACTGCATCAAGGATCGGCTCTGAGCCCTTTCCTGTTTGCAGTGGTGATGGAAAGGGCGACGGACGCAGTCAAACAGGAGACTCCGTAGACTATGATGTTTGCAGATGATATTGTGATTTGTGGTGAGAGTAGGGAGCCGGCTGAGAAGAGCCTGGAGAGCTGGAGGTTTCCCTCATACCTTCTGCCTTGCCTTCTGCCCTGATATTTAACCATGTAATATTTGAATCCTAAAATGTTCTTTTTGTGTCTCTCCTCTAGATTATCATGTTAGTCTTAGCCTGGAAACTAGAAGCACCAAATATGGGATTTTTCACAAAAGAAGAGTGGATGAAGGGAATGACATCACTGCAGTAAGAGATTTGCTGCATGCTTTTCTGTTGAAGCTGTCAATACGCCTGGCTCTTTGTAGCAATTTAACATGAACTTATCTTTCCTGTAAACTAGGTGTGATTGCACAGAACGGTTGCAAGGCAAACTCGACTACCTGCGCTCTCAGCTGAACGACGCAGTCGTGTTCAGAAACATTTACAGATACGCCTTTGACTTTGCCAGGGTAAGTTTTGTTTTTGTTTTTTTTGTTAGTTTTGCGACTAATTGGTTCTAAGTAAAACTAAACTATACCTAAAAGAGAGAATATATACTGATCAGGCATACCATAATGACACTGTAATGAAGTGAAGTGAATAACACTGATTATCTCTTCATTGTGGCACCTGTTATTAGACAGCAAATGAACATTTTGTCCTCAAAGTTGATGTGTTAGAAGCAGAAAAAATGGATGAGCGTAAGGATTTGAGTGAACACCAAATTGTGATGTCTAGACGACTGGGTCAGAGCATCTCCAAAACTGCAGCTCTTGTGGGCTGTTCCCAGTATGTAGTGGTCAGTATATATCAAGAAACTGCTGAAGAAGTTATTGTTGTTAATGCTCGACTGTTCTGGACTGTTTTAGCAGCAAAGGGGGACAGATACAATATTAGTCAGGTGGTCAGAATGTTATGCCTGAACGGTGTAAACAAACGGGGTACTTTCTTAGGAGTTCTTATTTAGTAAATTGTAAAACACGCTATAGAAATTAACTTGAAACTTGATTTATCATGAAATTCACTTAGCGCCCATGTGCAGTGATTTGGACTCGCAGCTACAAGTGATCATCACACTAACCATCAGTATGCCGAACACTATGAACCTTTAGCCAGACAGTCTGTCGGACAAGAACAGAACACTGAGGCTGCATTGCTCTCAGACTCGTCTGAACCTGACAGTCAAAGATGTAAAAACACATAACCTTGTCTAATATACTGTATAGTGTGATTATACTGTGATACCAAGGCACACAGATAGGGTCAGAATTCCTGGATCCAGCCTGTTTTGTGACAATTCCAGGTTGGTAGAGGTGTTGTAACGCTGTGATGAATGTTTTCCTGTCACTCTTATGATCAGTAATAGAATGCACAGAATATATAAATAATGTTACTGACCAAGTACTTTCCTGCTTATCACAATGTACATTCTAATGGCTACTTCCAGCAGGATAATGCACCATGTTATAAACAAAAGCAGTCTTTTAAATTTTTTTTTATTTTATACCCCTGGCGTTGTTGTATATGTTTTTAAGTTCATTAATAAATAAAAAGGTGCGCTCAAAGTGGGAGCACATAAAAAGGATTGCATTCGGTGCACCAAACCAAAAGCCCTGTACCGAAACAGATCGGTACGAATACGTGTGCTGTTACAACGGTAACTATAACACAGTATCTCGCAAAAGTGAGTATGCCGGTTACATTTCAGCACATCTTCTCAATGGTCAATACTATAGAAATGAAACTTGGATATATTTCAGCTTGTATAGCAGTACAGATTTACTGTCCTCTAAAAAGAACTCAACATACAGCCATTGTCATAATAACTGGCAACAGAAGTGAGTATACTTTTAAGTAATAACAGCTGTTGCTTAACTATGAAAAGCCACATGTCTTAGTCCTCATGTTCATGTTTTTGTCTGCTCGACAGGACCATACAAGTGTGTGTAACTTGTATTAGAGCAGTTGAAATTTGGTGCTTTGATTGCAATTCTCTCATACTGATCACTGGATATTCAACACGGTACCTCATGGCAAAGACTCTCTGAGGATTTGAGAACTCGAATTGTTTCTCTCCACAAAGATGGATGAGGCTATAAAACATTTAGTAACAGCCTGAAACTAAGTTACTGTACAATGGCCAGGGTCATACAGAGGTTTTCTAAGACGGGTTCCACTCGGAACAGACCTCACAAGGGTCGAGCTCGTCAGTGCTCAGACCACACGCCATACACTGCAACAAGTCGGTTTTTACATGGCCGTCAGCCCAGAAGGAAACCTTCTTAAGCTGGCTCACAAGAAAGCCTGCAAACCATTGAAGACAACGAGCATGAATTACTAGAACCATGTTCTGTGGTCTGTTGAGACTTGTTTCGGATCAGATGGTGTGGAGATGCCCTGGTGAGGAGTACCAAGAAAATTGTGTCTTGCCTAAGGTCAAGCATGGTGGTGTTAGCATCATGGTGTGGGGCTGCATAAGTGGTGCTGGTCCTGGGGAACTGCAGTTCATTGAGAGAAACATTGATTCCAACATGTACTTTGACTGAAGCAGAACACGACGCCCTCCCTTTAGAAACTGGGCTGAACGGCAGTTTCCTACATAAAAAAGGCTACAAACACACCACCAAGTTGACAACTGCCTTGTTAAAGATGATTGAGTGGCCAAGTATGTCTCCAGACCTGAACCCTATCGAGCACCTGTGGGGCATCCTCAAGCGGAAGGTGGAGAAGCACCATGTGTCTAACATCCAGCAGCTCTGTCATGTCATTATTGAGGAGTGAAAGAGGATCCCAGCAACAACCTGTGTAGCTCTGGTGTTTGGTAACAATAGTGCTCACTCAAAATATTGACACTTTGGACACAGTTTTGACCTGTTCACGTAGGGTGTACTCACTTTTGTTGCCAGCTTTTTAGCCACAAAAATAGTTGTATGTTAAGTTCTTTATAGAGGACAGTAAATCTGCACTGCTATACAAGCTGCACATTGACTACTATAAAATATATCCAAGTTTCTATAGTATTGTCCTTTGTGAAGATACTAAAATGGTTTCTGAAATTTGAGGGGTGTACTCACATTTGTCAGATACTGTATAATGCATGCATAATATATTTAATCATCATGTATGTTGTGTATCTCTAGGATAAAGATCAGCGTAGTCTAGACATGGACACTGCAAAGTCCATGTTGGCGCTGATTCTCGGAAGGACGTGGCCCCTGTTTCCTGTGTTTCACCAGTTTCTGGAGGTATTCCACTTGTAAATATTGACACGGATCTTTATACTTGTAATATTTTTTTCTTAAACTGTTTTACGCTTTATTTTTTCTGTTTTTGGTGCAGTGGTTAGTATTTATTGCAAGCATGCATAATTGAACTTGTTGACCTAATATGTTCGATCACACATGTTTTCTTTACTTTTTTTTTCCTTTTTAGCAATCTAAGTATAAGGTCATGAACAAGGACCAGTGGTACAACGTCTTAGAGTTCAGCCGCACTGTTAACTCAGACCTCAGTAACTATGACGAGGACGGAGCTTGTAAGTTTGAAGTCGTGTGCTGTAATCATTTGTTGATTTTACGGTCACTCACGATCTTTCAGTGTGGCTTCACGTGTTTATCACTTGGGCCATAAATTTGTGCTAAAGTTATGGAGGCAATATTATATATTATATATAAAATATTATACCTAGATAAAAATAAAAAAATAGTCATTCTGTGCTGGTTAATAATAATGATAAAAACAGTATGTTCATTTAAATACTTTATATGAAATACATAGATTAAATGAAACAGCTAGGTCTTTTATTTTAAACGTTTAAAGATTATTTTACATTTATTTCAAGCAGGTTTCCTGCTGCTCTTTTATTCAGTACTGTATTTAAAAAAAACATTTTATCTATAATATTCTGGCCTACTATTTGATTCCATTTAAACATCAGTTTGGCATCTACAACAAAATGACTTCTAAAATAACGACTTTTTTTATGTATAGTAATATTTAATTTTACTGAACATCAAAGTAATGTTAGCGTTCACATATCACTTACATTATAGCAGCTATAAACAGACTTTGCCTTTCTTTTGGAGTTAAAAAAGCTCAAAGTGTCCTAAAACTTTCTAAAACAAAAAGAAACCTTTAAACCCTGGTTTAAAAAGTGCAGTGGAGACTCATTACATCGCATTACTTTTCAATGCAAACAACTCTTTTAGAATTATATATCAACCAAATCAACTACACTATATAGATGAAGGTTTGTGGACACATGACCATAATTCGTATGTGCTTTGTTAAACATCCCATTTCACATTTAGTCCCCATTTGTTGTTATGGTAACCTCCACTCTTCTGGGCAGATCTTTCACTAGATTTTGGAGTGTGCTTGTCCCATGAGCACATGTTGGTAAAGTCAGGTACTGATGTAGGTTGAAGAGGTCTGGGGTGCAGTCAAAATTCTGATTCATCCCAAAGGTGTTCAATAGGATTAAGCTCCAAGCTCTATGGCAGGCCACTCATAACATTCCACTCCAAATCATGTAAAGCTTATCTTGGGAAGTGTTTTTAGTTTGGGAAATAAGCACATATGGATGAAAAAGTCAGGTGTCCCAATACCCAGGTCCATATAGTGTATCTTATAAGTTATTCTATTACTATGTGTAGATATGCATCATGATGCTTATATGTATTAAAAAAAAAAAACACTGCACTGTTAAATACTTGAATTTGATTGGTCAGAAGGTGTTAAGTTTCTCTACAGCAGCTCAGACAAGGTAAATCACAGGTTTGAATGCGTTACAATTTCTACCACTTATTCTCAGAGATTTGCTCCCCATAAAAGACTAATAAACGGGTTGAACAATGTGGACTTATTTTTTTGAATAATAGATATGGTGAAGCTCTTTTGTAGGTATCAATAAGGACTTTTTTAATAGAAAAAAAAGAGGAACTATTGAGGAAACATCAGGAATTTAAATGTTTAAATGGAAGACACGGTTGTGGTAAACTAGGAATAAAAGACTTCAGGGTGTGCTGTTATGAGTCAATGACCATCTCATGTAAATGTATTGGCTGCATCGCACCATGTCATCCTGTGATACTTTTCAGTAATACACATCTCTTTGTGATTTATTTCTTGCATTGTGAGGAACACAGAAGAATTCTGAGAAACAATGCAGCGTTTTGTATTATAATATTCGGTTTCTCTCTCATGATAACCCTGTCTCCTATGTTCTCCACAGGGCCTGTAATGCTGGACGAGTTTGTGGAATGGTATAAAGCCCGACTGACTTTATAGCATCACATGGTCATGCATGTGAAATATAAGGGCAAAGAAATTTAAGGGCAGAAGCACATCAATGGACGCCATCCCTCCACCTTAAACAGTCCAGAGAACCAATCGCACACCTTCCCAGGAAAGCCATCATGCTTCTTGTGGGACCCATCATTCCCCAGAGACTTACAGTGTTAATTTAACTTGGGGGGGAAATGTTTGAAAACAGAGGGAACTGCTTCTACTCGTGTTGCATCTTTCACAGCAGTTTCATTGCCCGTGTTGTTCGGTCTGGTGGAGGGAAGTCATCTGTTTATGTAATATTTTTGTTTATAGTGTTTTCAAAGGAAAATAAAGGAACTGTATGGAATCACTGGTTTTGTTACTTGACTATGATGTTTGTTTGAAGCTCAAAAATCCAGATATACTATCATCATTAATTATTCATAATGCTGTTCATTCTGATTGGTCAGCCACTTTGTCAGTAATGCAAATCCTTGGTCTAATATATCAAGCATAATCTTTTGATTAGAAAACGGGATTTTTAACAAAGGAAAACAAAATATAATTGAGATTTTTTTACATTAATAGAAAGAGTCTTCCGGATCAGAATAAAACAGGTTTGTGTGAATGTAGGGGCAAATTTTTTATTTTACACAAATGATCACAGGAACATGTTTCACAGATGTTTTATATCTATAAAAATATATTCAGAAATTGAAATTTGTAACAGTAGGCAAATCACTGCAGTAATACGAGAAATAAAACACTTTGGGATGTGCTGTTATTAGAAAATTAACCTCATTGATTAAATTCATACAAGGAATGTGTTTTTAATTTATATATTTTTAGAAAATGGTACATCAGTTAAAGGCCTTATATAGCGAATACATTTTATTGACTCATTTAGTTTGCTGAATTATAAAGTATATTCTTAAATTTTTTTATTTAAGTAAATTACATAATGCTCCAGAATGTATGTCCTTGATTCAAGCTGAAGCTCAATTCATAATTCTTTGATCACAGTTTGTCTTTACAGATAATCAGTACAGATGCACACTCAATTGTTTCTGTACAATTTATTATATTTTACATATTAATTGAAAGTGTTTTTCTGGATAGCTGAATCCTCGTATTTAAGTATTTATTAGTGATACGCTTTTAGATTTCAGACTTTAAAATCATTAAAAAAATGTAATTGAAAGTTGAGTGCAGTTTTTCGTTAATAAGTTCCTGGAAGGTTTTACATGAACGTAAGCTTAGATTTTGTCTTTTAAATAACTTTTCCTTTCTTAGTGCACTTGTTCCAATTCCTTACTTAAAGGTTCAAATTCTAGTTTTTAACTTAAAATCTAAAATAATTTTTTGAGGGTTAACCAAAAATGTTAATACATGTTGTTTAAAAAACACATTATTGCTATATACACTATATGTACATTATATAGACGAAAAATTGTGGACCCCTGACCAAAATTCAAGTTTTTTTTTAACATCCCATTATACATTTAGTCCCCGTTTGCTGTTCTAATAAACTCCATTCTTCTGTGTGCAGGAGCATTGTCTTGCTGGAACTGGTTTTGGGAAAATGTAATGCTATAGCATCCAATGACATCCTATACAAGTGTGTGTGCCTCCAACATTAAATGTAACAGTTTGTGGAAGAACCACATGTGATCATTAACTTTTTCAGCAATTTGAACCACAGAAGATCGTCTGTTCGATCGGACCACATGGACCAGCCTTCGCTCTTCACGTGCATCCATGAGACTTGACCACCCATGACCCTGTCGCTGGTTCACCACTGTTCCTTCCTTGGACCACTTTTGATAGATACTGACCACTGCAGACCAGGAACATCCCACAAGAGCTGCAGTTTTGGAGATGCTCTGACCCAGATGTCTAGACATCACAATTTGGCCCTTGTCAAACTCATAAATCCTTATGCTTGCACATTTTTTCTGCTTCTATCACATCAACTTTGAGGACAAAATGTTCACTTGTTGCCTAATAAATCTCTCCTACTAACAGGTGAAGATATAATCAGTGTTATTCACTCACCAGTCATAATGTTATTCCTGATCTGTGTCTATTTAGGGGAAATAATTTGATGAGCTAGACTTCACTAAAGCAAACACTGGATGCCACTGTAATTTTGCATATTGGCTAATGGTGGAAAGTTGTATAAAGAAGGTATTTTGTTAAATTGTATTGTAGGGCATTATAATAAGATATATAATATTTAGCGCCAAATCATCTTTACTGGGTGTTTAAAGTCATGCTTAGACCTTCGTCTAGTTCAGGTGAATCTTTGCTGGTGGAGAAATTAGGTGATTCCGCCTCGCTCATGATGCTCTGGAGTCGAGTGAGTGACATCACTCTCTGTCTGGGGGTAGGGTTGTCTTCAGGTTCATTGATGTGGCTGAATCGGTTTCCATCTTCATCGTAGTTGTAGATTTTAATAACTCTACTGACTCGTTTGCGTTCGATCGTCTCTGATCCTAGTCTGGTGTTGTGTTCTGCTCCATCTTCATCATCTGCTTCTCGGTTTGATGTGGAGTTTAGGCTGTTTTCAGCATCTTTGCTTATTGAGTCATGTTCCAGGTGAGCTCCATCTGAAGGAGCCTTGATGGACACAAAGTCTACAGTATCTTCTTCAGAGTTTGCATTTCGGTGGAAAAACACAGTGCTGAGCTTATGACTACTGACTCTCGTAGTCTTTCGGTGGTGTTTGTTAGGACACATTCTGGCCCTCGTTTTTTGGAGACATTTGATGACGTAGGGTTGGCTGAAGGCACCGAGCGTAAACGCTCCAATAAAGGTAACCAGCACTGATGATGCTACAGCTGCTGCAAAGTGAGTGTATTCGACAGCGAGATTCTCAGCCTCTCTGGCCGTTCTAATCCTTGTTCTCGTCTTGGGTGTGTTTCCGTTCAAAACGTTTATTGTGTATGGTTTGACTGTGTGACCGACTCGACTGTCCACAAGATGACAACTGTAGAGTCCGGTGTGACTTAACGTGACCTTTGGGATTCTCAAATTACTCTGATTTATCTCTAATGGGTCCTTATTGCTAAACTTCTGTCTTTCTCCAAATGATCCAAATGGCGTCTGCCACCACACGACCAATGCTACAGGATCAAAGAACAGGAACACATGTAAATGGATTTAATATCTGAGAAAGAGAGTTCAAACACCTGAAAGAAAAAAAAACATTCTTTACAATAAATAAAGGCAAATTATTTGAATGTAGTGTTTACCTTCTCCAGACTCATTTCTGCATTGTAGCTCTGTACTGTTTCCCAGAATGACACTGACTGTGATTTTAGGCTTGATTTGTAAAGTGCTCAGTTTTTCCTTCAGAACCCCTGAACTCATTTTGGACTTTGTCCTGCTTAAATCCTGTGCCATTATAACAGCAGACCCATCAGGTGTTTGAAGATAAAGTGTACTCCAGAACAGAATTAGCCTCATTAGGTGTCTCAGGTTCATTGTTTCAAATCTAGACAAACATTCAACACAATTATATTAGTTGTTCACTGAACTAGCAGTTTGATAGACACACCACACTTTTGTCTAGTTTAATGGGGTTATGTATAATAAAGGTCACTTTGTAGATGTACAGTTACTTAGTCATGGCAAAACGTTATTTATTATGTGCTTCTTTAAACTTTTCATGTTAATTGCAGGTACATTACATGGCCAAACATTTATGGACACCATAACACACACACACTACCACACTTGACTATCAATACTGTCCTAAGAATGTTAATCCAGTCAAAAAATACTTTAGCAAAAAATGGACAAATATGACAAACTGTACAGAGCAACATGTATATTACAAAGGACTGAAATAGTAAGATTAAGTAGCAAATTATGCATTTGATTGGCACTTGACAAGTCCCAGGTAAAGATCAATGCTCTTTTATGATCTCAGACGATTTATAAAAAGATTCGAAAAGGATTTAAATGAAAGTTGGAGCTATGGAAGTTTTTTATTTTTTATTTTTTTATTTTTATCAATTCATAAACAAATCACTTGTTACCTTTTGGTTAAAATTTGGTGTTGGTTAAAATGTATTGGTTTCATTTTATGTTTATTACAAACCATAATTAATAATAGAATTATAAATAATAATAGGAAGAAGAAGAAGAAAAAGATTTAGACACTCTTACAAGATCATTTATTATAAGGTGATATTTAATTGTGTATTTATTCTCACAAGTTTAAATTCATCAATGTTCTGTATTGATCTAACTTTACATGCTCTTTATATCATTATCTATCTATCTATCTATCTATCTATCTATCTATCTATCTATCTATCTATCTATCTATCTATCTATCTATCTATCTATCTATCTCTCACATTATCGTCAGTTACAGTCAGTAATAGCTATGCGCTAATTTAATAGTATTTCCTACCTCTTCAGTGAAATCAGATGAACACAGTATTGTCCATTTGCCTAAAACGTTAAATCTGCTGTGTTTGACAGATTGTGTTGCTTCAGAAAGAGGAGTAAAGTACAACCTTCACATGACACTTCAATTTCCATCCCGTGCTCCATGTTTAAATATTAACATTTCATAAAAGATAAAAAGGAAATGCTACAGGACTCGGAAATGCTACTTAGAGTAAATACGTTAGTTGTGTGTGAGCAGCTGCTGCTACTTCCCTGGTTAATGCAATAGTTTAATTAGTAAAAATGTTTGGATGAACAATATTAATACTTCACTGAGACTAATCGTTCCCTGAGACTGGAGCTGAACAATTACAAATACGTGAAATTTTCGAAATAAATTAGGCAGCATTGAACTGAAAATATATTTTGGATGCTCAAATAGATAATTTTTGAATTATTATTATTGTTTTTATAATTATTATTATTTTTATCTGCTTGTTTTGCCATTTTGTGCTGTTTAAGTGGTATTACTTTTATATAAACAGTAACGTGTAGAGGTTTTAGGCAGGTGTGGAAAACCTCAGTGTGCTTTGAAATAGACCTTCCTGATGCAGTACAGAAGAACTACCGTGTGTCTTGTTGCCATGGCCTGGTGTATGACCTGTGACATGAACTTTTCTTCCACAACCTCATCCAGGAGTGTGGCTGTTCCTCACCCAGATTTTATCCTCCTACACAGCTGTTTCTGTTTCAGTTAATCACTGTGTTTCAACCTACATATGCAATTGATGATCATTAGCACCTTGGTATAAATGGTTAATCTGGTAAAATGGTAAAAACCCGACCCTCATCATACAAAATCCCGGACTTCCTGCAGGCGTACATGTGCAAAAGTAAGAATTAAAAGCCAAACTGATGTCACACCAAATATTGATTTGATTTGGATTTCTCTTCTGTTTATTTACTTTCCATTTTATTAATTGATAAGAATAAATTATTTACACTTTTTAGTTTTAAAATCATTCTCAGTTATTTTTACAACTGCTTAAAACTTGAACAGTACAGTATACTTTATATAATACTTTAAAATTATTTACTATATAATTATTTACCTGTAATTTTATTTTCATTTTTGACTAAATTCTTTCTTAATTTCTCTGTAAATTGTTAATTAAAATTGTTAAAAAATGTTAATTTGCTATTAAATCTAAATTTCTATAATGAAACCTTATTTTGTCTGTCTGTCTTTTATATACATTGTATATAGAAAGTAATATAAATAGATGTAAATGTCATTAGTGTAATTATTGCATCTACAAAATCCCTATAAAAAGGTCTATAAAAAGTCTATAAAAAAGTTGAGCAACGTGCAAAAAATCTACACCTACGTTCACATTTACATGCCATAAGATGTCGCTATTGAGCTTCTCAACGTTTGAAAACATTTTTGTAATGTAAAGTATAAGCCATATCTTTGAATGCGGGCACATAGTTATTAATATTAATGCAAATATTATTAATATGGATATTACAATGATTAATTTTAACATTAACTAATTGATGATATACCTGATCTCCATGCCCACAACCATGGAAAAGTGTAGAGCTTATTATAATAGCAAATTGGGGAATTGAATCACGGATGAAATATGTACGTTTGAGATCATTGTTCTGCTGCAGATTAAATTTGGGGCAAGTCAGATGCCTCCCTAATGGTACTGCAGGATGGATCAGTATCTGTTTGTATTTCTTAGCATTGGTGGATATATGGTACCAAAATCTATTTTTTGGTACCAAAATAGATTTGGTACCATACATTGTAACCAAATCTATTTTGCAGAAATGCAAAAACCCAAATTTGCAAAAAACCTCCACCATGCTTCACTGTTTCCTTCAGACAATAATTATTGTACTGCTCTTTAACCCTTCCGCAAACAATATGTGTGTGACTTTAAATTTAGCATGATTGAGGAAAACAGAAAAACAGATCGATTGAGTTACCAAGAAAGTACAATAGCAGAATTGTAGAATTGAAAGAAAACAAATGATGAAAAAATTACTTTTTCTTTTAGTCGAATACTGGTTAACAAAAACGTAAAGAAGTGCGCTATGAAAGGACAGTTTGATTAGATAATCAAACAAATCATTACACCAGTGTTTACACTAAAGTCTGGAGCCAGTCAGGTGTGGCTCAAGGGTAGCTGGAATGAAAACTTTCAGTCACACTAACTGTTTGCAGATAACACTAAATACTAAAGTTACACAATATCATCAGCAAACAGTAGTTTGTTTTTACCTTGTCATAATGGTCTAATTTTACGTCAAACACTTACCTCGTAATTGGAATGTAGCATTTACCAACATGCTAAATTAACACAGTGAATGTCTGTCTATTTACCAGTACTCTTGACTGGTACTGAGATTTATTTTCCTGATAATTAACTTTTCGTTGCATGCACACTTTGCTTTCACACACACCCATAAATTCCTGCTTTGTCATGTTTCACAGTGTAGACATTTTCTGGTGATAAGATTAAGCTACCAAAACATGTAGCCTCCTTCAGGGGCATTTTCTGATAGTAAGACAGCATATCAAACAGTTTTCTGCAAAGGTTTTTTTTTTTTTTTTTAAGGTCCCAGTAATAAACCAGTCAAAATAGAGCAATATACTTGCTATGCTGCATTTGAGTGCCTGCAGAGTTATGACCACAACCTCACTGAAGTGCATCAATGTTGGACCTCATTAATGCTTTTGGGGGTGGATTGATTTTTCAAGGATGACAATTTGCTTTCATTGTTTTAAAAGATTGTTTAGGGGTCTTAATCATTTAATACATGATGGTTGGAAAGATGTTACAAATGATGCAAGCGTAAAATGTACATCAGCAACACACACACACACACACACACACACACACACACACACACACACACACACACACACACACACACACAAACACACCAAACTTAACATTTAATACTGTGCTGAGAATTGTCATCCAACAAAATAATACCTTAGCAAGCACTGGACAGATGTACAAATAAATAGAATTCTGATAAATTGTACATCGCAACATTTATATAACAGAGGACATGTATTTATTTTCTATAATCAATAGAAGCTCATTAAAGGTAAATTATAACCTCAGGCATTTTATTAAATCTCTGAGTGAAAATGACCAGTATGGAAGTTTTTAAACAATCAATTTATTATTAACTCGTTACTTTTGTTAAAATTTGGTGAAAAAATCAGCTCAACCGAAACAGGAGGACTGCTGAAAGAAACTGCATTTTCAGAAGTGTGTCTGTTTAATTTGATGTTCAATTTTTATTAGGGCTGTCATTCGATTCAAATATTTAATCACAATTAATCACAATTAACTTAATTGCACATTTTTATCTGTTTTAAATCTACATTAAATTAATACTTTTCAAGTTTGGGCAGAGACAGGTATGGATGCTATATGCAAATGTGTGTTTATTATTAGTGAAACCAAAATGTTGCTGTTTCCACACGGACAGTTTTAATTGCTGGATGTGCTGATGTAATACTTCAGAATAAGTAAGAATGCAAACGACCGATAAAGAAGAAGGAGAAGAAGAATCATAGCGGTTTTGGTGTTGGTGCACCAGTAAAACAAATGTTTAGTGATTAAAATTAATATATATTTTTTTTTATCTAAGTAAAGAAAGTACATTAATAAATGTGTGTTGTGTTGAAGGTTTTAATTTCATTTATATTATATTTATATATATATTTAATAAAAGTGGTCAAACAGAAACGCAAGCTGCATTAATAAAATATATAAATAATAAAATTGGTGCCCTTAAAAATAATTTTGACAGCCCTGATTTTTACAAAACATAAAGAACTAATAGAAATATGATGATGATAATGATTTCTATTACTACTACTACTAATAATAATAATACAAAGATTTAGACACTGCCATCTGATTGAGTTTTTTATCCTCATAAGTGTAAATTCATATATATTTTGTAATAATGCAGTGCTTTATGTAATTGTCTAACCTATCTATCTATCTATCTATCTATCTATCTATCTATCTATCTATCTATCTATCTATCTATCTATCATATAAAGTACATTTGATTACCCTCAGGGACAGTCAGTAATACCTGTGCACTAATTTGTAATTTTAAATAGTATTTTTCACCTTTTCAATAGAATCAGATGAACGCAGTATTAAAACAGTCCTTGTGAAATGATCACAAATCCTTAGCCATGTTCCAGAATCTAATGTAAAACCTTCCCAGAAGAGTGGAGTTTATTATAACACTAAATGATGCACTACATCAGTTATGGGATGTTCAAAAGCTTTATATATATATATATATATATATATATATATATATATATATATATGTATATATATAAAAAATTGTGATGTCAGGTGTCCACAAACTTTTGACCAGAGTGTGTGGAGCGACTTGGTTAAATGTTTCTAAGTTTAAATCACCACCAAAAAAATGTACATATGAACAGTTAGTAACCAGGAAAGAAAAAAAAGCCTTCCTGCAATCTCAGAACATAGCTAGTTAGTTTCACAATGCTGAAAGTTTTAACCAATCAGAGCAGCGGAAATATCGGCCAGGGAGCGTTGTGACCAATCAGAGTTAGAGGCAGAGAGGGCGTTGTTTTCGGATACAGAGCGGCTTCCCCCCACTGCGCAGCGCCGCCCCTCGGAGAGCACGGAAGAGCAGAGGATCACAAACAATCCAAAGCAGGCGAGCCGCAGGGCTGCAGTGTGTGTCGTGAGGTCCCCAGGGGGAGAAGCGACACATTAGGTCCGGAAGACACTTTACAGGTAAACAAAAATAGTGATTTTTTTTTTGCATAACAAAATGTTACCTGTGTCTGATTGAACCAGGTTTTGCAGCTTGCACGCGCCAAATTTTTTCTTCTTATTGCTGGCAATTGGCGCGTGAAACAATTTTCATGTAACAAGTTTGAAAGTTTTGATTATTCCAATTCAAAAGGCAGCTCTGGCCTTGATTAAAGTTTATTAATATTATTTTTTCGTGGCATAAAAATGTTTAGGTTTTGGGACTTGCTCGTGCTTGTTTTTGCATGCCTTTTGCATGTTTCTTTAAACCAAAAGCATCATATAAATTTTCACTGCAGGGTGTTTAGGGGTTCTGTACTCAGGGATTTTAGACACTTCCTGTTCCTAACACACCTGGGAAGGGTGTCTTTGAGAACATTTATTTCCTTGTTAGTTGAACTCCTAAATATGGTTTCTTCTACATATTCACATGAATTGGGCCAGATCACCAGGTAACACAACAGGTTAGGCAGGTGTGACTGACATTATCTGTTGCAATGTTTCTCCACCTTGCTGTAAGTAATTTTCTGCTTAAACATGTTGATTAAAGCTAAATTAGGAGCAAACAAGTACACTCAAACATCCCAAGGGTGAGAAAACGCAAAGATGTTCAGTGTAAATAAATCAAAAAGTGAGTCCACCTACAGCAAATGTAAAACCAGAGGTGGCAAAAATGTACACACACCCTCCACTTAAGTAGAAGTACAGATACTCTTGTTTTAAAAGACTCATGAGTAGAAGTGCTGACTATACTTTTTTACTCAAGTTAAAGTAAAGAAATTTGGGCTCTGACATGTACTTAAGTAAAAATGAGTCATTACTACTACCTGTTTTAGTGTCACGCTGGAAACTGGACCTCACGTCATATTAATATTAGGGCTGTCAATCAATTAAAATGTTTAATCGGGATTAACCAAATGATTGTCATGAGTTAACTCACGATTAATCGCAACTTAATTGCACATTTTTATCTGTTTTAAATGTACCTTAAGTTAAAACTTTTCAAGATTTTATCATTCTAATCAACATGGGTATGGACAAATATGGATGCTTTATGCAAATGTATGTTCATTATTAGTGAAACCAAACTCAACATAGAGCATGAAGACACAATATTCTTTAAAATGTTTTAATCATGGTGCTTTAAAATAAAAGAAATTATCAGGACACCAAACGGAACATTTGCTGTTTCCACAGGGACGGTTAATGAGGTGATACCGGAAAAAACTGTATCTCATAACTTTCATACAGTTGACCTAATCAGAGAATAATCGTTTTTGATGTGAATTGGTTTATTTAAAAGTATTATTATTATTATGTTTGTAAGGCAAGTATTTACTGAGATTTAGGCTGTTTTATCTATGTGTTTTTGAGGAGAGATGACAGAGTGCGCCCCCTTTCCCTTTTCTTTATTTTAGTGTTTTGTTGTTATCAAAAGTGAATATAAATAAAAGTAATCCCATTACAGATCCGAATGATCTATTGCTCTTATCTGTACGACCAAACAAGACAGAGTAATTGGTTAGTTTCCGCGTTATGAAAAAAAAAAATACCACAAAACATGCCGGCGCCTTCGTCGACCCCAAAGAGTTCATTGTGTGCATCATTCCGGATTTTGATGCTGATTTGAGACTTGGCGCATCAGTAAAACAAATGTTTATTGATTCAAAATTAGTTTTCGGTGGAGTTTATTTATGTTTATATCTGAGTAAAGGAAGGACGTCGCGAATAAACGTTGCGCTGAAAGTTTAAATATCTCATCTATATTTATTTATTTATATTTTTTATAAAAATGGTCAAACAGAAATGCACTCTGCATTAATCGCACGTTAATAAAATGAGTGCCGTTGAAATGAATTTGCGTTAACGCGTTAATTTGACAGCCCTAATTAACATATATTAATACGAAATAATTTCAAATTTAGTTATCTAATGAATGTATCCCGGCTGAACAACCACCATATAGAACACAAGCAGAGAGATGATGATGATGATGATGATGATCAGGATTGTCTCTGTTATCAGTTATATTTTCATCACTGACCCCCTTTGTCTCATCCACGTTAACACCAGACTACTTTTGCCTTCTGCCTGCTCATGGTTGGCATCATAAACCAGCCTGCATCTGTAGTGTGTGTGAGCCAGGAAATGATAAACCAGTGGTAGGTTGAAAAAGTCACGCAATGACAGGAAATAAGTTGAAGGGCTGAAAACGGCATGCAGTGAAAGGACAAAATATGTATAGTCATCAAATAGATTAAAACTAAAGAAATGAGCCTGGTTTAAAAACGTAAGAAGTAGAAATGACAGATATTTGTGTAAAAACCTAATGAGTAAAAGTAAAAAGTTGTCTGAAAAATGAATAGTGAAGTAAAGTGCTGATACCACAAAAATAGTATAGTAACGAAATATTTTTACTTGGTTACTTCCCACCTCTGTGTAAAACCTTGCATTCTTTGACTAACACAACAATTATGCTGCATCTTGTGTTCTACCTGGTTGTGGCACAGCTGGGAAAAGTCTCAAACCAACCAGTAACATCATTTCCCACAAACCATCCACATATTTAATGCATCTCTGGCAGCCTCTGCTTTCTGTCAGTGTGATTATCAATTCCAGAAGCAGGGTTAGCTGGATGAGGGATCCTCGCAGTTATCATCATCTGACTAATCTCCCAGACAACAAGCCTGTGTTTGCTTTTCCGTAGCTGTGAGCAGATCCCTCCCCTTCATACAGGTTTTGCAAGTCCACTTCAAAAGCAGTACGCCAGAGCAAACAAAAAAAGGAGCGGCCCACTGTTCGTTCCACTTATATGATCACGGGTGAATGTTTTTCTCGCTTCCAGCATTTGAGCTGAATTTTCAGCCATTGTAATTTTATTTGCCAGTATTCAGGCATTTTGAGGAAATAAGTGAATGAGTCATCGTCATGACTTTTCGCCACATGATCCCTTTTGTATGGATCATACAAAAGCCCACATTGCTATTCAAAACACAGGAAGTGTCTTGTGTGGGATCATGTAAAACTTTTTCAGTTTCAGATGAAATAGTTCTTTGCGACTCTATTCTTAACTCACGGGGACTGAAAACATGGGAACAAGCGGCAACATAAAAATAAACTGAATAACATTAAACACACACAACAGTAAACCGCAGGATTCCTGCTAATTATAAGGCCTGGACTTGGGCAGTTAAAAACAAGAAACAAAAGGGAAACACGTTTTAAATTTAAGCTCCATTCTCAATTTATTTTTTTTTATATTAAATCTATAACCAGTGTGTGTTATTCGGTTTCTCTTTGGGGGGTTCCCTTAATAGTTCCTAATGGTGTCTGTATCATTGAATTATCCAGAAATGCTGGAGCATTATGCATTTAAGGGGTTTACATCTCCTTATGTCACAAGGCAGCAACACATTCAAGATAGTAAAATCTGCCCTGCTCTTTCTCCAACAATATGGAAAACTCTGACCACCAACAGTTTTTTTTTCATTCAGGATTTTCAAAACCTTCTACAGCAATTCCATTTGGAGCTCCTCCTCTAATATCTGTTATCACTTATCATGGACAACAGTATGTTCTCCCCGCCCAAGCCTTTTGAGAGCTTCAATGCTATAGAGAAAACACTGGCGCTGGCACTACACTACTGAACACTACTTCACTTGGATCAAAAACACATGGAAAATGTTGCCCTACAGCATTTGACCAAAGAATTCTGAAACCATTTTTGTAGAATATTATGAGGACCCTGTAAACAATTTAGTGTTTATCTTCTGTGAATCACAATGAGGAAAAATAATTTTCTTTACAGTCCTCAAACAAAATAAAAAAATATTAAGTAGTTGGAATATCATTTATTTATTTATTTGCCTCAGTGTTTGAAATTTTTTTTTGTCTGAAACTGAATGAAAACATATGCTGTGCAGCCTGGAAAAAACTGATACTGATACTGTTAAAAACTGAAAAGTCGTTCCTGGATTCAAATATTCTTTGCATGTATCTCAAGCAGAAATTATGTGACGGTGAAGTCAAAAACATTTAAAAATCTGGTCTAATGTCACTAATCCACAGAACCTTTTACAAGATAGCGTCTGGTTACAAACTGGACTGATCAGGATTATGGTAATTTAGAATTGCATTGTAGCTACCCAGAATCTTGGTAACCAACACATAAGTGCATAAAATTATATATTGAAGAAAAAAATTAAAGATTTTGACCTTGGGTTTTCCGAGTCTACAAAATATACACCGACCAGTCATACAATTATGATTTTATTACATTATCTCTTCCTCGTGTCACCTGTTAGTGGGTAGAATATATTAGGCAGCTAGTAAAAGTTGATGTGCTAGAAGCAGGAAAAATGGGCAAGTGTATGGATTTATGGAGTTTGACAAGGTCAGAGTAACTCCAAAACTGCAGCCCTTGTGGGTTGTTCCTGGTCTGCAGTGGTCAGTATCTATTAAAAGTCATCCAAGGAAGGAACAGTGGTGAACCGGGGACAGGGTCATGGGCGGCCGAGGCTCACTGATGCACTTGGGGAGCGAAGGCTGTTCCGTGTGGTCTGATCACCTTCCTCCTCTTCATTTTTTGCTCTCTATTGTTTTTACAGGCTCATTATGTTCTTCTCAGTCAAGCCCTTTGAGGGCCAGCAGTTTGCCGCTCTGATTAAGCAATGCCAGCACAACAAGACGTTGTTTGAGGACCCGCTTTTTCCAGCAGAGGACCGTTCGCTTTTCTATCAAGGCAACCGCATTGGTAAAATCACATGGAAGAGACCCAAGGTGAGGAACTGAAGATGCGATGATACGAGGGCTGTTTAAAAGGGATACTTTGGTGAAAACCAGATTTTTACAAGCAGAAAAAAAAGAAAAAAAATGGTGGATGACGATAAAATCTGTGCCTTTTTTTTTTTTTAAAGGATAATGTGTTTAAAAAATTTAATCTGAAGCAACTAAATGAATATTTGTTAATGTATGCTAAATAGACAAAACTATTGGGGCACCTGACAGTTTCAGCCAATATGTGGTTCTTCCACAAACTGTTGCCACAAAATTGTATTAGTTGTTGTTCAATACGGTAACATAAAATTTTCACGTTCACTTGAGCTCCATTAAAATATGGTTTACATGGGTTGGCGTGGAGACTTTCGAGTAGCGTGCCATAGAGCTCTGACTCATACCATATTAAAAAGCTTTGGCATGAACTGGAAGCTGATAAACCTAAAGCCTAGCAGGACAATAGCACGACTATACCGGATCTTATTTCTGTTTATATTTAAGGAGGATATTGGAAGCAAACTTGAAAATAAAAGATGAAGTCAAGACTAGTGCTGCCAATCATCATGATTATCATTTCATTCTCCTAAAGGAAAAAAAAGGAAAAAAGAAATGCTGGAGATTCCATTTCAGTGATGGTATTTCAAATCTTATTCTTAGGATTCTTAGTGTTGTGTTTTGTGTATCCCGTGGGTCAGGTTTCGGATTAGTGACTGGATCATATCCAGTTCCACCCCTTTCTTTTATGTATTGAAATATTATTACTTTATGTTAAAAACAAACGCAATCTAGAACTGCACAATACATTTAGTTTTGATTATCAATTATACTTCCGGTTATAAGATTATTCAAGTGTCCATGTAAACATTATACTGTATAATTGTTATTAGAAATGATTTATTATTTGATTTGAAGAAATATGATGCCTGGATTCTATTCCAGTAATCGGTTTCTTAGCCCATGTGGATCATCTGTGTCTGTGCAAGTGTGTACACATTTGGATGAAGTAAATAGAGCTTGGGTCCTTGTTTGGTTTAAAAAGAAAAAAACAAGCCATAAAAAAACCCAAATATTTATATACAGTGCAACCTTGATACCCGCGGGGGTTACGTTCTATGACCTCTCGCGAGTAACAAAAAATCACAAGGTTTTAACCCAGTAATGCAATATTAAACCGATTAAAATGGATGTACATGTACTGTACTGTAAACTCAAGGAAAATTGTGAATTACATGTCATAAATGTTTTATTTACTACTTTAAATTAATAAAACAATAATAAAATAGTTTCTCAACTATTGTTAGGTAATTTATTCGTACAAACTCTGTTTCGAAATGTTACTCCGAACGTTCGAGCCACTCAAGGCTTCTCTGAGTTACTCTTAGTCCGGTTCCAAATGAAAAGCCGCCAACTATCGAGGTCGTGAGTTTCGAGGTTCCACTGTATATATTTATAATAAAGAACCTCAAGAGCTTTTCATGAGCAGTAACCTTAGTCTGTGTGTTTCAAACCAATAATTTACATTTACAGCATTTGGTAAAAGCCCTTATCCTGATTGACTTACAATTGTCTTATTTATACAACTGAGCGTTTGAGGGGTAAGAGCCAGATTTAGGGTCTTTGCTCAAGCGACCAACAGATGCAACTTGGTTGTGCTGAGATTTGAACTCGTGACCTGTCGATCGGAAACATTTAACCACTGATCTACCACTTTAATTAATTTAATTTTAAGGAATAAAAATATAAAAACGCATACTTTTTTTTTTTATTCAGATAAATAATCAATGTGTGGTGTCTCAGCAATTTTGTTCCTCAGCACTGTTTAAAACCTAATTCAAATTACTGTTAGTTGAAATAATGTAAAAGTTACCATACTCTTCATCATGGCACAAAGATCAAACAACAAACACAACAGACCACTTTTAAACGTTATTTATTTCTGCAGAAAAAAAACAATAAGCAAGAAGTATTTTCATTTTATAAGTAAGTCTGATGTTTATTTCTGATTTGCTTATTATTAAAATTATGCTTATCTGTTTATAGATTCATGTGATATTGTAGGATGTCTGTGAAGCAGTTCGTCTTATTATTTTATTTATGCTATAGAAGCTGTAAACAGCTATAAACCTCTCTTAGTTTTTCCCTTTCTCTCTTAATGCATTTCTCATGTCATAAAATGCAAAGCATTGATTCTTAAAGCTTTTTTCAAATATGCTTCAAAATCATTGCAGGTTTTATTACAATTTGCATATGCAGAATGTCTGCCATACAAGACCTTGTATGGCAGACAGTTTCTTTAAAAAAAAACAAAAAACAAGAAAATCTACATATTCTGATCAATCAGAATCAGGAATTTAACAGATCTGTGGGCAAAATAAATGTAATCTAAATTTAGATTGAAAAAGGAAAAGCCATAATTAAATTATTTACTGTTTTTTTTTCCTAATATCTCTTAATAATGTGACCAATTTTGTTATAGTAATTATTTGTTGTAACAAAAACAAAGGAAATGTATTGCATATGTGAGACAGGTGCCTAATATAATCTAATATATTTTGATTTATATTAAGATTTCTGTACAGTAGAGTCATTTTTGGTTAATATTTCTCTCATCTTTCATCACGTTGATCACGAAGAGCTTACCATCTGATACACTATACATAAAATACAGCTGAGGCTATTATCATGGCTCTGCTAAATCGATTGCACATTTTCCAATACATTTCGGCTTTAAATATTAATGAAGCTCACAGTTAAAAATGCAGATAAGCATTATCCTAATGTCCTTGCATTAGTCTTTGTGGACCTTTCTTTGTGTGTTTATTTTTTGATGTTTTTTATTGTAATTGTTTCGATGTTTTTTGGCATAAGCTGAATGGGTGGGGCTTTATAACATGACTGTGTGCAGGGAACACATTGAGGTTTGTAAATCCAGACAGGTTGGTTAGTTAGAATTGTTCCTATGGGTGGAGATGGTTTTAAGTGTGTAGTGTGGGTGAGGTGTGTTTGTGCAAGGATATTGCAGAATGAAGTATTGACTTCTGACATGTAGGATTGTCCCAGGTTTGTAGTTCATGGTTATCTGTAGGCATGTACTGAATTTCAGTTTCCATGTGTTTAGCAAAGTAATGTATTAGTTTACATTATACACAAATTAGCTGTTCGAAGACTTCAACTGTGAAACCATGTTACTAGTGGAGAAGTGGTGTTATTAGTACTGAAGTTCCCCTTTTTGTTTGTGGTTTGGTTGTTGTTTTTCAAACTCACTAAAAAGAACAAATAACTGGTAATTTTCAGTGGTTACCAGACAGAATGGAGGAGAGCCTCCAAATGAAAACCACTTTCCCCAAGAGGTTACATGTTTTTGTTTTGCATTGCCTTTTAATTTTTTTTTTTATTTAATTATTTTTTAACATATACACATCTTGCTGTATTGTAACTAGAAAGTGGATTTAGGTTTGAACCTGCCCCTTAGTTTTTAATAACTTTAGTTAAACTAAATAGTACAGTAGATTTTTAAAATTTTTTATTGCCTACCAGCCAATAATGTCAGAAACAGGATTAACCAAAATTTATCATGGAGTTTTCACCATTTCGCTTCCTGGATACCAGAAAGAATATAGGCATGTGGAGGTGACAGATAATGCAGCACTGAATGTTTTTTACAGCAGAAAAGAAAGTAGAGAAAAGCATCATATTGGTCTGATTGTCAGCTGTGCATAAACAGCCTCCTCTGAAAGAATTAGAACAGCAAGGTTCATTTTTGCTCTACACTTTAAACATTAGCGTTTATGATAAATAATGAATGATTTGATTGTCTCATTTTATTTCATTTGCATATAGATGTATTTAGCAACTCGTCATAGTGTGTTTGAACTTAAGCCATTTATGTTTCCCAGTAGAATAAGGTGTCAAATATACAAATGATGCTAGAAAACCATATAATGTGTAGTTCTTGGATATAAGTGGATAATTTACTGCTCAGGACAACCAAGGTACTCATGAACATGAACTGTAGGAAAACATCAAAACAGTGATCATTATCAATTTCGAACTTGCAGTACTGAATAAAAATTAGTGGTTTCTCGTTACTTTTTTTATTGAAATTATTAACATTTTGCATATTCTGAAACCAAATTGAGGGCTGTAAATGTACATATCTAACCAATGAATTCACTGTCCTTCTATTTCAGGAAATCTGTGATGACCCACACTTGTTTGTCAATGGTATCAGCGCTCATGATCTGCAACAGGGGCAACTGGGAAACTGCTGGTTTGTAGCAGCCTGTTCTAGCCTGGCTTCCAGAGACGCCTTGTGGCAGAAAGTGAGTGTCCTCATGTTGGTCTTTATGTCCTGCCTTTGTTTGTTAAGTCTTCAAATGAGGAACTGTAAGGAGCTGTTCGATGGAATGTGCGTGGATCGTGTGTATATTGGGCAGTACCTAGTAGAGTTCAAAGTAGAGTTACAAAGTACATACCAATCCAGGATCTACTGAGTCATCGGTATAAGCATGCCAATTTCATCAAAATCAATATGTGTGAGACAGTGACAGGGCTTAGGCATCCAGGATCAGCATTTAAATCCCATCTGGATAGATTCCACTGCATTGTTGTTGTTGTTGTTGTTGTTTTTGTTTTTGTTTGTAATTGTATTTAACAGTGACATTTTTTTTTTTTTTTTTTACATTTTTTTCAAAAAACATATTTACATTATCTTTTTTTTTTTGCAGAAATCAGGTCAAAATAATTTATTTTGCACAGATTTGCCTAAGTATAAATTCTTTATTAAATAATAACACTGATACCAGTATATCAATTGATTTATTATGCTGTTTTTTTTTCTTTATGTTTAGCCTAAGTGAGCAGAATGTAGACTTAGATTCCTGTTCTTGTCAGTATATGCGTAAGGGTCTTTTACTCTTGTAGCTTCTCTTCCTTGAGGTTCGATTTTCTGAATTATGGTATGATCAAACTAGATCAACTAAAGCAAAAATATTCAGCAGTTATCATGAGAAAGTTGATTAAAAGCACGTTTAATAGTAGTTAATGATGTTCATAGGCTTGTACATCTCATTTGCTGCATGTAATGTAAACCTGTGCTTGCTTTATGCAAATGTTTTGCTCGTTTGAGTTTTTCATTGATTAAGCGTTCATGTTCTGTTGCTTTCCTTCCCTTGTTTTTACTGCATAACTGATGAGGCAGATAAATTGTTCCTAAACTATGTGTTATTGCCCCTCTTGGGGCCTCATTTGCCCTCTGCTCCCATGCATTAATACTCACAGGCTGCTCTGTCTCAGTGTAATGTGAAATCTTCTTCTTCTTCTTTCGGGTTCTCCCATTAGGGGTCGCCATAGCGGATCATCCGTCTCCATACTACCCTGGCCTCTACATCTGCCTTTTTCAAACCAACTACCTTATATCTTCCCTCACCACATCCATAAACCTCCTCATTGGCCTTCCTCTACTAAACGTCATACACCCTGCTTCAACCATGTCTGTTTCCAGGCCCTGGCTTTGGGCTTTAAAACATTTTAGGGTGGCTTTAAAAAAAAGTATTTTTTATACCAAAATGTTAAACCAACATTTTAAGCCAACATGTTTGCTACAGTGCTTCTTCCTAATGACTTTCAGACCTGAGATGCATGTTAGTTGAAAACACAGTATCATTCCAAGCCTCTGCTTGTCCATCTCTCTTTAAGTTGATTAGACAAAGAAAAAAAGTACATTGTCCTGTTACAGAGACATTGCAAAGCATGTTTGAATGATTATATGAGATATTCTGAGGTAAACATATAAGCTATTTGTAATGAAGTTGTCTAAGTTTGCTACCATAGGGGTCATAATCATTACATTTTCCTAGCCTCTAATTTATGTTACTGTGGGAGCACCTTTTTTTTTTCGGCACAAATACTGTAGTCATGAGAGATGAATTAAAATGGAATTCATAGATTGCTAAATGCTTTTCAATTCTCTTTTTTTAATCTGTGAATTCTTTACCTAAGGAAGGGAGAGATGTTGGTTAAATAATGGCAACATGCTAATCAGGAGCTGTTTCTTTAGTTTTTTTCTTTGCTTCGCTAATACGCCTGTCAATTTAAATGCTAGCACATGAGTGAATATTCATTATTCTTTGTTAAACAACACATTTCTTATCCATTTAATAGTGTGTCGCCGTATGTGAAATGTATTATAAATACAGAATTAGCACAGTATTGTTAAGTAGTATTAGATTTATGTGCAACTAAGAATGCACAACTGTGATTTTAATTAAACCACGTACCTGTTGCAGGCCCCAGCAAGTTTGCATCTTGTTGTGCATTAAGAGGAGTTATCACACCTTGTCATTGTATTCTCTGATGCATGCTGAAGAAATAACCAGATTCTAGTTCATATCTGAATAGACACTTGATTTGTATTTTATATCTGTAATGTGGAGTATGGAAAATAAGGCAGTGGCTGAAAATAAGAGGGATACACCTGCCCACCCTCGGACTTCTTGTTTACCCAGGGGATGTTCCTCGATCCTGTTTTATGGTGTGTAGGAAGTCGTATAAAAAGCATTTTCCCTTTTTTCGTTCTTTATTAACCTTGCCCTAATTATGAGTGAGAGCGGTTTCGGCACAGCAACAGGTTACATTCCATTCCCTTTCATTTCCTGTAGAAAACTGATTCAGAAGGTTTCCTTTTTGCTATGTATTCTTATTGAGCTAGCTTTCTTATTGTTTGTCTTCCTTTCATTTTTTTCAGTTTATTGGTCATTGTTTATGAAGGTATTGAACCTTTGGATTCAGTGTTACTAAATATTTTTATTCACTCACTGTACTTCAGTGTTAAACACTCTTTTAGAGAATTGCACCATTATTTGTATACAGGAAAAAGGTGTGGTAATGAGTGTTCTGCTCACTGACTCCTTCATCGGAGGTGCTGAGGTTATTATGTATTCTTATGAAATTCACTTGACTATAAACACAAAATCTAATGTATTGTCTTGCTTTTCTTGTCTCATGCAGCTTTATGTGATGAAAGTAACTATAGAGTGTAAGTGAGTGTAACGCCTGAGCTGTGTCTCTCACCTGTAGTGGATTTTATTTTATTATTATTTTTTTTTCCTTTTCTACTGTAATCTCTAGGCTCCTTCTTAGTTCCATTCTGGGGGTTCTCTCTCCCTGCTTTGTACATCATTTCCTCCTGTGGTCTCATTACTGGTATCTCTCTAGCACATCTGTACACATTCTTCTCATTCTGTCTCTGAGGAGCCAGTCATTATTGTTATGCTTTCCTCTGATTACACACATACATATGTACACATGCACGCACAAGCACCCGTATAAACACACACACGCACACACACACACACACACACACACATACACTTTAGGGTCTTTAGGGTTTTCTGTTCTTGTTCTGTTCTGTTGGTTATGCTTCCCTTTTATGTTTTTAGTCAGTATATGACCTAAATCTCCATTGGGTCTGCTTCTGTCTGGGATGGTCCAGTAGCTTGAGTGCTTGTGAGTCGGATAAAGGCGATGTGGTCTCTGTACCTGTCCATCCCAGTGAAGGAGGCAAGGCTACTGTAAATCTATAGTTCTAATGAATTAAGTTTTCTTTTAATATTTTCTTTTTTTTTATGCATGCACTATATAAAGCTCCTGATTCTCACACACGTATGTGGTTCTTACCCCATACATTGCCACAAAATTAAAAACACACAATTGCATAGAATGTCTTTGTATGCTAATGTATTAATAATTTCCCTGTGGAACAAAGAGGTCAAAACCTGTTTCAGCATGACGGTACCCCTTCAGATAGAGTTCCATGAACATGTTATGTTTAGAAAGGAAGCGCTTGAATGTTCTGACCCCTTTTGAGTCACAGTACACGTGTGTACCGATTTAAAAGCCCTGTAGTGAAAAGTTTTGGTACGAATACATAGAATTCACCCCTAGTTAGAATTAAAGCATTAGTATAAACCAGTGGTGTCCAGTCTTGTCCACAAATGGCTGGTGCGACTTGGTTGGGGGAAAAATACCTGCACCCAATCTGGCTGTTTGAGGAAAAGATTGAATACCCCTGGTATAAACATTGTGTGTTATATGTAATATACACCGCTCAGGGATAACATTATGACATTATAACATTATGACCGGTGAGTGAATAACACTGATTAGCTCTTCATCATGGCACCTGTTAATAGGATATATTAAGCAGCAAATTAAAATTTTGTTCTAAAAGTTGATGTGTTAGAAGCAGGAAAATGGGCAAGTGTGAGTTTGACAAGAGCCAGATTGTGATGGCTAGATGACTGGGTCAGAGCATGTCTAAAACTGCAGCTCTTGTAGGCTGTTCCTGGTCTGCAGTGGTCCGTATATATCAAAAGTGGTCCAAGGAAGAAACAGTAATGAACCAGTGACAGGGTCATGGGTGGGAAAGGCTCATTAATGCACGTGGGGCTGGCCGATATGGTCTGATTCAACAGATGAGCTTCTATAGCTCAAATTGCTGAAGAAGGTCAATGCTGTTGATGCTCGACGGGTCAGAACTGTTGTTGCAGCAAAAGGGGGACCAAAACAATATTAGATAGGTGGTCATAAAGTTATGCCTGAACGGTGCATTGTCTTAAACAGACAGAGCTTGGGACTCATTAGGAGCATAATGTGGGACTGTTCAAATGACACCACAAGCTTTTGAATGTCATATATATCGACTGATAGTGAAAGCTGTGATGTTTGTCACCACACTGTTTGCCTGAGGTAGGACATAATCATGAACTGCAATATTGATTAAAGTGTACAGTGACCTAATGTCTGATAGGACTGACATTGCAACGAAGAATGAACAACTGAATGTCTGATTGGATTTCTGTACACACACACACACACACACACACACACACACACACACACACACACACACACACACACACACACACAGATACATACTAATGAAGAGAGACTCTGACACATGTTAAAAATATTTTAATTGATAGAGCTCTTTGATTTTAATAGTTTTACATATGTTTATATGTTGAGCTTTTCACAAATAAATGTTTTTCATTTATTTATAAATAATATATTTGTAATATTTGAAGAAGAACATTGGAGGTGGTGTAAGCGAATAAATTTTTTCTATCAACACCGTCTCTAATATAAGAGTAATATTACTTCATTTACATTTGTCACTTTGTTAAAATGCTCTGTATCTAATATATGCTCTGTTAGGTTAATATATATGTACGTTTCACAAAAATAATTATACTTAAAGCAGCATTTTGGGCAAGGTATGTGCTGATATTTATATAATATATATATATATATATATATATATATATATATATATATATATATATATATATATATATATTTATATATTTATTTATTTATCCCTAAATTAGTCTGATAAACTCTTACGACAATCCCATGTTTGCTATTAAATTATTCTCTACTTGGCAGTTGGGTATAAACGAGGCAAATGATTAGTTAGTCAGCATAAGCATCAGTATGTTTCAGAATATTAATAGCAATATAACATCAAAAGCTTTTCCGTTGCTTTCAAACTCATGAGCCAGCTTGAGCGTTACTCTTGAACACCACTGAGCACTTGATGCCGCTTTTCTCCACTCCCTCCTTGAAGGCGAACAGGAAATACATGACCTTTCTGACCTTGGCCAACTCAGCGATCCGCTCTCCAAATTCCTGGATGTCAGCCTCCAAACATTTAATGGGCACGTCTTCTGGGTCGCCGGCTGTCCTCCAAAACTGGCCCGTGGGCTCCAGGAGCTGGCGCGTCATCAGGTTGGTGAGGTCAGGCGTCCACAGCTGTGAGATACCTGTAACTGAGAGGCGTCCCGGCCCAGTCAGGGTCACGCTCCAGTGAGAGAATATCAGTTCCTGATCGGAGAAGTCCAGCCGGTACACTGCCTCATGGGGCAGAAGCAGCCGCTCACCGTCTTGCCTCTTCTGCCCGCGCTGCTGCAGAGACTGAACCCTTAGCCGCATTACCTCAGTCAGCTGCAGGTCTTCGGTGAACTCCAGCTCTATCTCCGTCTCTGAGGCCATGACTGAAATAGTTTCTCTGTGGCAGAGTGTGTGTGAATGTGTCTGTCTGGTCGCTCTCTACTTTTTCTCCTCTTTCTACCTCACACTTTGGCTACCCCGCCTACCCTGTCTGTCTGCACCCAGAAGGCAATAAGTCTAATTTTGCTAAGGACTGCATTGATTCGATTTCATATGCAGGGGTGGAATACAGGAGCGAATAGTGGATTCATGCCTGGTGTGTAATGTGTTGCATCACTAGGCAACAGAAGCCTAATGACGTCCAAAGCAGCAGCTTACTCGCTCTCCCTTAAGCACTTCTTGACAAATGTGATTTCCACAACAATAATTTATCCTACCAGTGAGGTTTCAGTGTTTGTAAATGAGCAAAGGTGAATTTAATGAAGTCTGTCAGGTGTGAAGAAAGAATATCAAATGTATTGAGCTCTACTGTTATTATTTATATAAATGCAGTATTTTTTACCCTCTTTTAAAACAGCAGTATGTATCTGTTGTTTATGTCACTCTACTTGAAAGGACCCCTGTGAGAACTTATTAATAAAAATATGTTTTTTTGTTTAGGTGATTCCAGACTGGAAGGACCAGGAATGGCAGAAAGACAAACCAGAGGCTTATGCTGGGATATTCCATTTTCGATTTTGGCGTTTTGGAGAATGGCTAGACGTGGTCATTGATGATCGTCTTCCCACCACCAACGGCCATCTGGTTTACTGCCATTCTAACGACAGCAATGAGTTCTGGAGCGCACTGGTGGAAAAAGCCTATGCCAAGCAAGTGAAAGTTTTATTAAAGGACAGTAGTAATATATGTGGCACAGCACATGAGATTCTTAAAGCATCCCTAAATCATTCTTGTAGCCTGAATCGCTGCTTATAATATGTTCTTGATTAACTTTTATTACTATTCAATATTCTGGTCACTATTATATTTTGATCATCAAGGCATCATGTAGTATACATGGATGAGGTAACAAATAAAGCTTAACTTAACTTGCATAACTTTCTATCAATATCTCTCTTCGACGTTTCAGGCTTAACGGCTGCTACGAGGCTCTGGATGGCGGAAACACAGCCGATGCGCTGGTGGATTTTACCGGAGGCGTCTCAGAACCCATTGACCTGCTGGAGGGCCGCTTTAAAGAGGACGAAGAAGAACGAAACAAGCTGTTTGAGCGTGTCCTCAAAGTCCACAACAGAGGAGGCCTCATCAGCTGCTCCATCAGGGCGAGTATGATTTAGCTTTCTGAGAGCAATTCAAATTATTGTGAGCAATGTCAGTTCTGGAGAGACTAACCATATTGGTGTTAATGTATATGCTTGTGTGTAAAGTAAATACTATACTCATGCCGTCTGAGTAATTAGAATTAGTATGTTGTAGTACTTATGTTGAAATGAGTATTCCAAAAAATATTGAACTTGTTTAAAGAATAATGACTGAAGAAAACCTGAAATACAATGAGTAGCTTGTTTGATCATTATTTTTTACATTTTAAATTATACTTAATAACAATGCAGATTGTGCGTACCTGCAGGCGACCTCTCAGTCCGACATGGAGGCTCGACTGGATTGCGGTCTGGTCAAAGGTCACGCATATGCAGTGACTGATGTGCACAAGGTACGGCTGGGCCACGGTCTGCTTGCCTTCTTTAAGTCTGAGAAGCTCACCATGATCCGCATGAGGAACCCGTGGGGGGAAAAAGAGTGGAATGGGGCTTGGAGTGACAGGTTAGTGCAAGTCTGCCCCCAGCTGGACAAAGGGCAGAGGACAGCTTTCCTTTTTCCTATTTTCACTATTAACACATTTGCTTTGGCAATAGGTGTATATTGACTATTAGAATTAGAATCTAATTGTTTGTCCAGTATGTTAAGTAGAAAAAAGATATCAACATATTAACCTGTGAAACTAATTACAGAATCTTTCTTTCTTTCTTTCTTTCTTTCTTTCTTTCTTTCTTTCTTTCTTTCTTATTTTTGTAGCTCAGAAGAATGGCAGAGGGTCAGTAAGAGTGAGCGGGAGAAGCTGGGAGTAACTGTACGGGATGATGGTGAATTCTGGTAGGAGACCCTTTAAATGCAGACATTTCACAAGATTTAATTTTTCTGAAAAAAACAACACACTTCTGTCTAATGATAACATCTAATAATTTAAAATAATGTGTAAAATAGAATATAGCATTAGCTATTTAGACTGACCAGGCATAACCTTACCACCACCGATCAGGCATAACATTATGACCACCTGCCAAATATTGTGTTGGTCCCTCTTTTGCTGCCCAAACAGTCCTGACCTGCTGAGCAAAACTGCGTAAGTTTTTTTCAGCTATTTGACATACAGAAGCTCGTCTGTTGGATTGGACCACACTTCGCTCCCCACGTGCATCAATGACCCTTGGCCGCACACGACCCTGTCGCCAGTTCACCACTGTTGTTTCCTTGGATCACTTTTAATAGATACTGACCACTGCAGACTGGGAACAGCCCACAAGAGCTGCAGTTTTGAAGATGCTCTGGCCCAGTTGTCACATTCGCTCAAATCCTTACTCTTGCCCATTTTTCCTGCTTCTAACACATCAACTTTGAAAAATTTTTCACTTGCTGCTTAATAAATCCCTCCCACTAACAGGTGCCATGATGAAGAGATAATCAGTGTTATTTACTTCACCAGTCAAAATATAAGAATGTCATAATGTTCTGGCTGGTTGGTGTAGATTTACAAGCCTAGATCCAGATGTAAAGGGAAATGACTAAAAATTGCTGCACTTAACATTCATTGATAACTCCCTGGTTGTACATGTAAATGTGTGTGTAAGAGAGAGGTAGCAATGGAACAGTTATAGTTTCAACATACAAGAATCTTTTACAAAGGCTCTGTTTTATTGCAAACTTGCAATACAACACACCTGTTACACATTAATTGCTGTTATCACTTATATCAGCTATAAACCATCATTTCCTCACTAGCTAATAAAAAGAAGAATATCACATGGTGAAAAACTTGCATTTAAGAGAACTGACTCATATTGGATTTGGCATGTGTTATAAATTAGGGACTGATGTAGGTAAATAACACACAGGCTATTTATCTTGTTGAAACTTCTTATTTGACCTCTGCCTTCATTTAGGATGAACTTTGAGGATTTCACTAAGCACTTCACAGACTTGATCCTGTGCCGCCTTATTAACACGTCATACCTGAGCATACATAAGACCTGGGAAGAGGATGTCAAGTTTGGCTTATGGTCACGTCATGAAGACCCTCTAAAGAACCGCAGTGGCGGCTGCATTAACAACAAAGCTACGTACCCCCAGAACCCACAGGTGTGTATATGTGGAAGTGTGAGCTCATGCTTATTTAATTTAAACCGATTTGTTTACGTAGTCAACCAGACAGTAGCAGAATTTTCTACCTGCGTGATTTTGATGAAGATTGTTTAAACACACATTTGTATAATGTTACTGGCCATAAAGATGGCTGCATTAGTTTAATGGTTACCATCTTACTTTCCTAAATGTCCATGAGTAATGTCTTAGTCAGCCAGTTTTCAATTTAGTTTATAATCTTCTGATATATGTTTAAATTAGATTACCAATGAGTAACTATTTTATTTTATTTGTGGTTGTGTTGATGCGTCTGATTGTGCTTTTTTTACAGTATGTGTTTGAGGTGAAAAAGCCAGAGGATGAAGTTTTAATCTGCGTACAGCAGAAAGATAAAAGATCTCTTAAAGATGGCAAAGGAGAGAACTTGGCAATTGGGTTCGACCTTCAAAGGGTATATACACACATTTTATCATTATCTTAAATTTACTTGTGTTTTGGAACCTTCTGCAGAAATAATTATCAATGCATCTGCATGTGCCCCTAAATCTAATCCCAGTAACTCAAAAGTTTTCCTAAGTGCGACCATCATATATATTCTATATATTCTATTCATTATGGGATTTTGGATCCTACGAGGATAAAAAAACATACCCACACAGACTACTAAACATGGACACACACACACACACACACACACACACACACACACACACACACACACACACACACACACACACACACAACGAGGGAAGATCTTGACAGTATTTAATAATCACATAATATGAGTGACCCACAATGGCACCTACTAATAATAGCAAATACAGTACTACTTTTTTTTGCTATCGCGTCCAACTCTGCTTTTCATCCACTAGGTGGAGCTAAACAGGATCTACCGCATGCACCGGCCGCAGCAGAAAATATGCAGCTCTGCTTACATCAACTCCCGCAGCGTGTTCTTGCGGAAGGAATTAAAAGAAGGTCGTTACGTTATCATCCCGACAACTTTTGACCCTGGTCTACAAGGAGATTTCCTGTTACGAGTCTTCACAGATGTGCCTTCAGAGTGCAAGTAACAGTTCACCCAGTTCTCCTCTCCTAGCTTTGGGTTATGCTTGCAAACAATAAAAACACTGAGTCCATGCAGATCACCTTTGTCTCATCATATTATTTGCTGATTTGTGTTTGTGTCTCAGGGAACTGACCCTGGATGAGCCTCCACAGACTTGTTGGACAGGCCTTTGTGGTTATCCACAGCTGGTTACACAGGTGCATGTGATGAAGGCCGCAGGACTGGAGGCCCAGGACACTGGCGGATGTATGTTTTTAATTGCTGTACTGCTTATAATAGTTTTAAAACTACACTGAGGTTTGACTTGGCACAATGGCTCTTTTTGCAGCATCTGACCCATATGTGATCATCAGCTGTGGAGGGAAGAAGGTGCGTTCACCAGTGCACAAGGACACACTAAATCCTGAATTCGATGTAAAGGGGCTCTTCTACAGGAAGAATCCTAAAGAGAAGATACTCATTCAGGTAACAGATGCTGTGTTTATGTGTATTAGGTACCAAAATAAATGTAATTTGGGCATTTTGGAGTTAGGATTATTCCTTGCAAGGCTGGTCTGGGTCTATATATTAGGAGTGACCCCAAATAGTCAATCATTTGACTTTTTGAAAGTAGGAGAGTGATTCGACTACCAATCTCACAGTCGAAATGAAATGAGGATAATGACATTTTATATGGGGGTGCTCTAAGTCTGATTTTACGTAGAACTACCGGTTTTCTCCCAATAAGTTAATATACAGACTGTTGTGATACTTGATTTGGGATAGAAGAGTATCTGCATGAGTGAAAGGGAAAGTTTATAGGACTGTAGTGAGACCTGTGATGTATGGATTAGAGACAGTGGCTTTGAGATAAAGACAGGAGGTGGAGCTGGAGGTAGCAGAGCTGAAGATGTTGAGGTTTTTGTTGGGAGTGATGAGGATGGACAGGATTAAAAACGAGTTTATTAAAGGGACAGCACATGTAGGACGTTTTGGAGACAAGGTGAGGGAGGTGAGATTGAGATGGTTTGGACATGTGCAGAGGAGAGATATAGGGTATATCAGTAGGAGAATGCCGAGGATGGAGTTACCAGCCAGGAGGAAAAGAGGAAGGCCAAGGCGGAGGTTTATGGATGTGGTGAAGGAAGACATGCAGGTAGTTGGTATGACAGAGGCAGATGGACAGGGGGTTGTGGGGACGGATGAAACACTGTGGCGACCCCTTATGGGAGAAACCGAAAGAAGAAGAAGAAGACAGACTATTGTGATGCTGGGCAGGGATTTAGCAGGGATTTAAATATTTAACAACATCTGGGGGATTATGTAAAGGTAAATTCTGTTCTAATTTTATTCTGCAAATTCATTTTTATAGTTTTTTAGTGCATCGATGTTGTGCTGTCTGCAATGTGGCCTTTCTGCAGTTATTTGTTTATCTTTTAGGTTTATTGATCCAAATGGTTTTTATGCATTTACTTATATGTCTTTACATATATAAGACATATGTACATAATGGCTTTAAAATGTTACACGTACTTGTAAACATATAAAACACACAAATGTATGTATGCATGCATGTATAAATAATATGTGGATAGCACGTGCTACAGATTATAACTGATTATCTCATTGCCTCCTTACTCCCCAAAGATCTACAATAGAAACGTCCTGTCTGATTCGTTCCTGGGTCAGGTGGCTGTGAACACCGATGCTTCAGACATGCAGAAGGATCACATTCTTCATCTGCAGGGCAAAGGCAGCCGTCAGAACAGCAACGTCCCGGGCGTGATCAGTGTGAGCATCATCACCAGCAATGTCCTCACCAATATTTGAGAACACCCAGGTCAGCTGGAGAGCAAGAGGTTCGGAAAGATAAACTTTACCGCCGTGCGATTTCGTGGATGTAGTTTACACATTGCATATTTCACTAGAGCGTTTTAACCACTTTAGACTGTAGTGGGATTTTACATGTTTAATAATGATGGCCTTAATAAGTTGTTTACATGATCTCTTGGACCAAAATCTGTGTGGTGTAATCTGTTATCTGATTTCCTTCTAATGTATGTGGGATTCTACTATAGGTAACACTCAGAACCACTGTTCATCCAGGAAAAAAATCCTGTTTGATCCTATGTATTCCCTCACGAGTATGTGAAGTAGTACTTTAACTCTGTTTGTGGCCAATTAATCTCCCTAAGTGTTATCATCATCTGTTTAACAGCCATTAAATGTTAAGAGTTGGACAGTAATTAAGCACGTTTACACAATATAAGCACTCAGGAAGCTGCATTGTTTGAGTGGCCTATTAAACCAAGGCTTAATATTTCAGTCATGCAACCAATAGTAGGGTAGTAGTGCCTCAACTATTTTTTTTTTTAATTTTCTCATCTCAGGAGAGCTTTTAAACCAGTGTTCTTACTAATGTACTTTATAGGTGCCTTTCTTCCATAAGAAAGTTCACCAGGAATTTTTTCACAAATTTTTAAGCTTTTTCACTAGTGTTCATCTGGTTGCTAAGTCTGAATTGGATCAACTGGTACTTTATTTGTGGTTTATTTGTTTGTTGGTCCAAATCTTTAGCACATGCGACTTTGCTGCATTTCTCCAGCTCTGTCCTTAAGCTCAGTTCTCATGTCTGAACTCAGTTAGCAGCTCTGATCTGCTTCACATCTGTATGAAAATGTTTTCCCAAAGCACACAGCATATAGGTTGGGTGAATTTAGAAACAAATCGCTTTATCAGCTCAATGAGTGTCATCCGGCCCTAGATCGCCTTGCTTAGAGAGCCTCGAACCAGCTGCGAGTGCACTTTTAGCTTCATTTTCTGGGGACCACAATGTATTGGTGTAGAGCTTGTTGTACTGAAGGTCACTGACTGGACAATGCAGTCTTACATGCTATTATTTTTTCTAAGTCTATGTTTAAGAAACAAGTAATGACCAAAGCTGGTTTTATATTTTGTGCTGCAAAACAGCACAACTGTTTCCATGGTTTTTTTTTAATCTAATTAAAAATATACAATTCTGAGTAAGTATACGATTTATTTTTTATAATTTTGAATTGTAAGAAGGAAAGTCGACATGCTGATTTAAAATCAACGCCATGACATGTTTGATGACCAAAATGGCCACTTGGTGGCTGTACATAACTGTTCCATTCCACTGAGGTCTTTAGTTTACTCTCTTGTTTACTTACTCTATTGTTTACTTTGTTGTCTTTAAGAGAATGCACTTGATATGCAATTTCATGCTTTTTTTTTCACACATCTTGAAAATTCATCTGCCAAAAAAAAGTACATTCTCTTTTAACAGACGTTACGATTTTAACACGCATCTATTAAGGCTGAATTATTAATACCTTATACATGGTATTGTGCCTTGGCTGCATGGAAACTTTTGTGTGCATGCTTTGAAATGCCTGCCAAAGATGTGCAATAAAGTGCCATTTTGTATTTTGAGTCACTTTATCTGTCTCGAATTTTGTGCCTTGGGTACTCAGTTTTACATAACACACTATTGCAAAAGAAAGAATCGGTGGATTGTTGTAATATTGAGATTATGATGTACAATATGCATCTTTTACCTGTTTTTTTTTCAAACTGTGTATATGTATCCAGAGTATAAAGTTAAATATTAAATAAACGGTGTAATAAATTAGAATTGTCATTTTATTGATTTTATAGCTAATCTTATTCTTGCTATCAAGTTACATGTTTTAAAATATATTTTGATAAAGTGTATTAACTTTTAACTAGTGATCTTATACATGTAGAGTTGGTAATAACTATACAGTAATTATATATAATACATTTCTGCAGTTAAAGAATCAGCTAATCATGTGACTGAAGCACAGTGCAGGAAATCATGCAGATACAGGTTGGAAGCTTAATTTAACATTCAATGGTCACATGGGGAAAGAAATCAACTTTAACTGTTGCTGCCAGATGGCCTGGTTTGAGTATTTCAGTATCCGCTGATCTCCTGGGAATTTCACTCGCACAACAGTCTCTAGAGTTTATGAAAATTGTGCAAAAGACATTCTGGGAGTGGTGGGTCTGCTGAGTGCAGCACATTTGATCTGAGACAGGCCCTAGAAGAATGACCAGACTAATTTGAGCTGACAAGCAGTCTACAACAACTCACATAAGCACACTTTATACTTAATACACCGACCATAACATTATGACCAGTGAAGTGAATACCACTTATGATCTCTTCATCATGGTACCTGTTAGTAGGAGGGATCTATTAGGAAGCAAGTGAACATTTTGTCCTCCATGTTGATGTTAGAAGCAGGAAAAATGGGCAAGCATAAGGATCTGAGTGAGTTTAACAAGGGCCAAATTGTGATTGCAATACATCTGGGTCAGCTCTTGTGTGCTGTTCCTGGTCTGCAGTGGTCAGTGTTGTAACAAAAGTGGTCCAAGGAAGCAGCAGTGGTGAACCGGCGACAGCGTCTTTAACTGCCAAGGCTTATTAATGCATATGGGGATTGAAGGCTGGCCTGTTTTTTGGCAGCAAAAGGGGGACCGACACAGTATTAGGCAGGTGGTCACCTTTTTGGTGGCCATAAAATTATGCCTAATCGGTGTATATCTGTGGTGAGCTGAAAAGAATCTTAGCATTCACAAAACATCAACACGGAGGTGGATGTCCTATGAGAGCAGATGACCATAGTAAAGAAGAAGTAGGCAGTGCTCTGTGGGAAACCTTGGGACACGTACCATCTACCTAAACATTGTTGCAGTCCATGAACACTCCTTTATGATAACATTTTGCACAAATGACAATGGACTTTTAGCAGGATAATGCACTTGCCACATTGCAAAAATTGTTCAGTAATCATTTAGTTAAAGTCAAGTTTATTTCTATAGCGCTTTTCACAACAGACATTGTCTCAAAGCAGCTTTACAGAATTGAACAGTTAAGGTGAACGATGTGTATTTATCCCTGATGAGCAGCCATTGCGACTAGGGCAAGGAAAAACTCTTTTAGATGATGTGAGGAAGAAACCTTGAGAGGAACCAGCCTCAAAAGGGGAACCCATCCTCATTTGGGTGATATCAAGAGTGTGATTATAGTCTTTAATCAATACCGAACACTGGAGAGTGAGAACTAACATAAGCACTGAAATATACGATTATAAGTAATGTCCTTTCTACAGTCTTATACAGTCATTTGAGATGATAGAACCAGGAGCTACTGAGCAACTCATAAAATAGCTCAACATTTGCGATCATTATAGATCTAAGGTTTAAGGAACTTCACAAAGATTTTATGCTCGGGCTGGCCTCAAAATTTCCAAAATGTCATTTTGATTAAGCATCCGTCGGATGTACTGGACAATACAAATCAGATCCATGCAGGCTCCACCTCACAACTTACAGGACTTGTAATGATACATTGCTAATATCACAATACCACAGAGGTCTGGTGGAGACCACTCCTTGACGTTTGAGGCATAGTAACAAAGGAGACCTATACACTATTAGGCATATGGTTTTAGTGTTATGGCTGATTGGTGCATATCAAATTATTGTTTAAATGGGAATAGTTTACTGTGTGTTTCTCCATTCTTCAGTTGTTAGCCATTCCATTGTATCTCCAGCCTTTGTGTCCTTTTAAAGTTTGAACTCTTGATTAATTAATGATCGTAGCTACTTTTACAATGAGCACATTGTTTATTAGGCAGATTGACACACCCATATGACCAATTGGTATATAGGCAGCAAGTAAAAGCTATTTACTGCTAATTACATGCATATTCATCCCAGTGGACATATGAGAGGCACAGAAATGACCCTGTGTGTGTGTCCATGTCTGCAGTAAAACCAGTGATGTGTAAGTGATGTGAGGATATCGAATGCATGATGGAACCTGTGACCTTTTCTGACTATTTATAAATGGCCTGGGTAAGAAATGGGTGACTATAATATAGTGCATCTTGGTTGGCGTCGTTTATTTGTCATTTTAAATGATTTTTCTGTAATGCGTACAGCATCTATCAGCGATTTGCTTTGAGAAAGGTGGGTCAGTTTACCTCCTATGCTGTGCAGCACCCCTGCTGAGTCCCTCCTCCCTCTCAGAGTCTGACCTGCACCCTCCCTCCCTTAAGAGGGATCAGGATTTGGGGAATGAAACATTGGCACAGAGTCACTTCTAATTCCAGTAGTGGCAGACGAGACACTAATTCAATCACATATATTGGGAAAAAATTTACCTTTCTTCATTATCAAGCATCATCCGCCCTTAACTATTTTCTCACCTGTGTGGATGTCTACCTGTCCTGAGGTAACCTGATGATAAAAAGACCTGACTGGACCTACAGCTTACTCAGGTATGTGGATTTCTCAAGATCAAGTGTATAAATTATGGTCCCTTCCTGCTTATGGGTGCATCCGCCATTGACACGTATTGCTGATATCCCTAAAACCACTAAAGTGCAGTATGATGTAATAAAATGGTGTTCGTAGCCTTTATGTAGGTTTCATGTATGAAATTTCACAATCTATTCGAAAAACAAAAAATCTTTGAAGGAACAGTATTATTAATACATATGTTATTCTAAAGGTATTAAAAAAAGCTCCAACATTGATAAAAAAAAAAAAGAAGATTTATAGAGTAATTTTGGTAAGTTAGATCAAGTGAAACCTAAAGCATTTCCATGAAACATTAAAATTGTTAATGCTTAAAAAACACAGTTTCTTCTGAAACTTTATTCACCTCTCTAAAAGTGCACATTTTTCATGTATCATTCATTTATGTTTAATCAGCCAATACCTTTAAATATAGAATTACTAAAGAAAATAAAAATCATTTAACAACTGACTTTAAACTTCCACTATATTATACTATTCTTGAGTAAATATGTTTATCCTTTTCCTCGTTATTTTTTTTACTGGTTTCTATATGAAAACCAGCATTTCCTGGTTTTCATATAGAGACCAGTAAAAAAATAATGAGGTTTTACTGTTTTATCTTTTATCTCAATGTATCATTACAAAATATGTACAAAATAATTTTGCTTTCAAAAAATATTGATTTTAGCTAATATAATTTAATTAATATAATATAATATGCAAATATTCATATAAGCTTACCCTAATAAACACATTTTATAATAATAAACATTTATTAGTACTGGTACTGGTTAATTTCAGGTCAGGGTTTCTGAGAGGACTGTAAATGTCATACAACCATCTAACCTACATCGCTAAGGCTCGCTAGTTAGTATATGCTAACAGAATTAATGTGTGCAATTTAAAATTGTATTTATATATTTTCAGAATAGTATTTGCTATTGAGGCTAGCTAGCAGGTTAACTATAGCTAACAAAATGTGTAATTGCATTTGAAATATTTATTTATTTACTGAGCTAGATAATATGAATGAACATATTAGGATTTGTAAAAGGATCTTAAGTAACATTTATAAAATATTCTTTGTTAACTCCTTGGCTGACATAATTGAACAATTTCTGAAAGAAACTAATTTCATATATAATATTCATTTTAATAACATTTATTAAAAAAATATTTAGACTGAAGCTATGTGGATAATATGAACTATTTCACCAGGATTTATGAGGGGATCTTTAATCACAGTCATGTATGTATGTAATAATGAGTATGAAGACATATTAATAAATATTAAAAATCTATCTGCTAGCCAACTGTGCAACATTTTATCTTTTGGCAAACTAGTAGTGCATTCATAAAACGTCTACTGAATACTCAAAAACAAGTGTGTTAGTGTTTTTAACATATGATTTTACACAACTATTTACCTTCCTTACCATTTGTCCTCATTCCCTAATTCTTTTCCAGTGAACAGTTTCTGTCCCCTAAAGCGAGTGCACAGTTTTTGCAGTGTAATGTACAGAAAGTGAGTACTTTGAACAGTTCCAGCTCTCTGACTGGGTGAAATTTGAGCAGGATTGATTTTCTATGGAAGCACAGAATATGACTGATGCAGGCTTAATTCTATACGGTCATCTCAAAGACTTTGCATGCCAATAGGGATTGCGGGTTTTCTTTTAAAACGTACATTTCAACACTTTTGAAATGAGTTGTAATTTTTCTTAGGATTAAACACCTTGAACAGCGTTTAATTTTTAATTCATGATATTTAATGTATTTCAAACTAATTAGACTATATGCTTTACCTTAGAATACATTTTACATCATTTTTATTATTGTTATTGTAGCTTAGTACACAGGAATTTTAACATTTTAATGGAATGTCATTGGTACAAATACCAGCACTGCTAAGCTGCCCTTAATTGTTCAGTTGTGGAAAAATGCGTTTTACCATTTGGATCATGACACTTTCAGTGGCAAACAACCCAATTTTAGGTGAGCAAAAGTATATTTGGTTGCAGATCCCTTGATTGCCAATAACTGCATCAAGCTGGCAACCCAATGACCCATCTCTAGGTCTGTACTGTGGGTTCTTGCAGATGTTGTTTGTTTTGGAAGCATTTGCCCTTCAATCTTCTCTACAGGAGGTGAAATGGATGGTAATTTGGCTTAAGGTCTGGCAATTTACTTGACTTCCATTTTTTAACCCCACACTCTTTGGGGGATTGAGTAGGTTTTAACTACAAAGTGAACTTTTGACAACGCATGTAAAGTTTGCATTTTGGGACATGTCCACATGGGTTTTTTTTGGGTTCTCCAGGTTCCTCCCACCTCCCAGAAGCAATGTATACGGATGAGTGAATGAATGTGTACTTTGTGTCCAACAATGTACTGACATACACATTATGCCTAGTGCTCCTGGGATAGGCTCAAGATCCACAACAATCCTGAAGATAAAGCAGGTGATGAAGATGAATGAATGTACAGTCAAGTCACAGGTCTTTGTAATAAGTGGTGTCTTGAGTCCAATCCACATTCCATTCTTCCACACATTATTTTTTTTTTGGTAACACAATGGGGTCAGTTTTTACAGAGTGAGGGAAATAATCATAACAATTATTAACTACTAAAAAAAGACTTGCTTACCATTTTCATTTTGTCAGCATTTTTAAGCTCCTCCTTTTTCTTTTCCAGTCCTGCATTCAGCTGCTAGACATATGAAAAAGGCAAGTGCTATATTACGTTTTAATTGAAACACTAAGCTAGAGATTGAGTTGTAAGAAAGATATGTTCTGTAATTATCAGGTTTTTGTGATAATGTAGAGAATAGATTATGAAATGTTACACAGTGCGTTGTGTTCTGTACAGCGTGGTCTGTTTCGCTCTGCTCTGCACTCTGTGGCCTTTATGTCTAACTCTCTCTTGGCTTAATTAGTCACTGAAATATTAATGACAGTGAGTATGGCTCCTCATTTAGCCTGCTCACCCCTGCGTGTCCACACCACATTAACTGCCTGGACTTTACGAGGAACCAAAGAATGGGTCATTACACTGTCTTCCCAATGAGTAAGACATATTCAGTTTTCATCGGTTATAAGAGCAAGAGGAGAGGATGTTGACAGCAGAGTGGTTCTGTAGGTTCTGAGTCAGAATCCAGAAAATACTTTACCTATCAATTCTTTTAATGTTTTAAGATTCAAACTTTTCTAACGGCTGAAATGAGATAGCAATCTAAAAGTAACGTGTGTCAATGTGGATAATTTCCTTTTGTAACAAAACTACTATGTAAAAACCTCTAAACTAAATGCCCATCAGTACAGCAGTTAGAAAACAGTGGTTGGGGCAACTCAGTCTTCAGCAAGGGTCATATCACTTATTCAGGTTTATGGATTAATACCGTTTAATACACTGCTTTTACTGAGTGACGTCTCATTAATCACATTTATGTTAAATTTATTGTTTTTGATATTAATATAGAATATGAAACCACACATTATTTGGCTACAAGCAAGCTACTCAAAATGACAATGACCCAGCAAAATATTGTGTATAACCTACACATAACTCCAATCTGTGTAAAAGTAATACTTCACACATATACAAAATAAAAAAAAAAAATGTAACTAAATGCTTTGCAAGCAACTGTCGAACCAATAAATACTAGCTAATTTCCAGTTAGCTGCATTACTATGTAATATTAGCAATAAATATAAAACATTCTTAGGCTTAGAAAGGTATGTAATAACTAGCTACCTCATTACTAACTTTAGCAAACATTCTGAAAATATTTTTCCTTTTTGATTAATTTAAATTGTAAAAAAATTCAAACCGAAATTATTCTGTGTTCTGGGGTCTAAGATTTAAGCTACTTATAAGCTAGCTTTCTTCTACCTCAGTTGCTAGCATAATATATGGGCTAATTTGGCATTATTCATTTGTACATATGAAGTAATTCTGAGTGTTTTTGCAACAAAATATTATGCTATGTTGGATTCTTCTCAAGATCCTTTCAGAATGCCGGCTCTTATGTCACCAAATGCAGCAGGTCTACTCAAAATCAGTTCAAGCATGTAGAGGATGTAAATATATATATCCTTTCATAAATTTTTGATGAATCTTTTAGAGTTGATGGGCATATTTTTTGTAGTTATCACTCAGAGAATGCAGTGACGTTTTTTTTTCCAGCTGAATAGTAATGGCTTAGACCTTATGAAGAGCCGCAGAGGAAATTAACCAGACAAAGCTGTTGGGAAGCAATGTCTGATTATTTCAGCTCAAATGACAAACAACTAATTCACAACAATAGTGCTATGATGCCCCCTGCTGAGTGTACACGTATGTACACATGGTTTGAGAGTAATTATATCAGTACATTATTGGTATAAAAGTGTGAAAAAATCTCATGCTTTGTTGTTCTTCTATTGCTCAGCTTTATACAATTTTGTCTTTCAGGCCCTCACATGGTAAAGTCTGATGTCCAGAAATAAACGTACAGACTACAGCCATGGTCATTCTGCAGCAGGTAACAGAAATATTTTTTACATTTGCAATCTTCACCAATAATATATAACCCCAAATGTATTTTATTATCGAAAAGGTTTGCATTTAAACATTGAACTTTTGCAGATAACATTACAGTATTAATGTGCAGACTGTAAGTCAGACTTGGGAAACATGCGTAAAAATAGACACATTTATGTAGAGATGAAAAAGAAAAGAGAAGGTTGATGTGTGACAAGAAATGATGTTCCCATCTTTCCTAAAAACACAGAATATATGATTATTTCATTGTTTAAAAAAAAAAAAAAAAAAAAAAAAAATATATATAATAATATATATATATATATATATATATATATATATATATATATATATTCTTAAAAACAATGAAATATTCATATATTCTGTATATAAAATAATCATTTATTTATTCAGTGTTCAATTCTCCTTCAAATTATTTTTCTCCATCACATCTTTTTAGGGTTAGAGTTTTTTTATTGTAACAGATATCCAGGGAAACCCTTTCTCCACGGGCACTCTCATGGGGTTACAGCTGTGGTCTCATGACAGGTTTTGAATAAATGATGTATTCAGCTCAAAGTAGTGAGGAACAGGATGATATTCTGAAATGTACTGGAGTAAAAATGAAGATATTACACAATACAGATACATAACAATTTTACTGGGACTAAAAAACAATTCACATAAGTCCAGGAATGCAGTAAAAATTCATTTTCTGTCCACTACAGTTTATTCTTTGCTCTCTTTCTACTTTTGTTCTATGTTCTAGAACCTGTTCTATGTTTTGTATCTGTTCTTTGTTCAGCCTTTAATTAGCCTTTTTTGTCTTCTAATATCTTCTGGCTGAATTGCAAATGCAATGAAAATGGTCATCAAGTATGGCTTGTGGAATGCCCTTTATGAAAATGGAACAAAGCTTAGTGTCCTTGCTTTGGCTGTGTGTGTGTGTGTGTGTGTGTGTGTGTGTGTGTGTGTGTGTGTGTGTGTGTTTAGTGAGGAGGGGGGCCTAATTTCTGGGCTATCAGAATGCAACCATAAACCTTCAAAGAATAAACTAATGACCTATAGAACATAGGGTATTGCTGAATCTATTTTCATACTGCATTTGTAAAAGCATTAAATAGCTTGTGTGTGAGTGTGTGTGAGTGTATGAAACCCCGCATTTAGTACTGCCACGCAATTAGGCAGATTAAAGATCATGTGTCACGGTTCACACACCAGGTATAGTTATTTACCGTGAATTGTCTATAAGGAGGTCAGTGGCGTCCTGATGTTTCTTTTAATCTTACATTTTTTATTCACTAACATCATTAACTTATTTTTCCCCCTATTATTTATATACACATTCAAGGCATATGTACATATCATATAAGTAGACAATAAAATCATAATTTTATTCTCTGAAAAGATTTTCCATTATGCAAACATGCAAAATCTGTACACATGGCTTTTCTTTTTGCTCTTGCAATATGGACAGTGGAAGACTAGTTTCTGTACAGAATGCAGAGCTTAACCTCATCAGCCTTTCTGCGGCTCTAATAGCTTCAGACAACGTCTCCTTTTCATAAGCGAGGCATCCCAGCTAAATGTGATCATTTATGGGGGGACCAAATTACAGCCTGAGCTGCCCTATCTCTCTGCTGATTCATCTAGCTTTCTGAAAGAGGATGAAACAGAGAAGAAAGTGCAACGTGTAGGTGTGAGATGTTTAGATGAAGGCTCGTGTGTAAAGAAACAGCTCTGAGCACAAGTGTTTAGGATATTCAGACTGAAGTGTACAATGACAGAGGTTACTCTTTTGCAAGACTGGGATACTGGAGTGTGCACACTGAGCTACAGAATACAGGTACTGATACAGGTAAGAAAAACCTACAGTGGACTCTGAGTGCCAGGCTCAATCAAAACAACAGCTTTATTTATCGCTTATCAAAGACATTTATCAGCCCTAATAGTATATATAATAATACATATACTAATATTATATTACTATGTGTTTATGATATCCTCATATTAAATTGCTACCTTTATACACACATGTTATGTGAATAATTTCATACATCTTAGAATCAACCAAACATTTAAGCAAAATAGCTCTTTGTATGTTTTTGGGACACTTAATACACATACATATACTCTATTGAATAGCTTAATTAAAAAACAATTGTGTATGGTATTTAATTAGCAATTCAAGAAGTAAGAAAATCCGGTTTTGTTTGTAGCAGTGGTATATGAAATGTAAAGGTCATATTAAAATGAGTGTTACGTTTATAATAGTCATATCATTGACCACATTACTTTTGTAACATAAGTATTTTATTATCCCTTTAATAAGGCTGAAAAATGTATTTGAGCAGAAAGCATAGTAAATAAAATAGACTAAGTGAGTAAACTGAAAGAGATAACAGCAGGGGGCAACCTGTTACTTTAAGAAGTTACTGGTATAAGGTTGAAGGATCCCATATACACAGTGAATTTTGACATTTATTCAAAAACAACTGTCTGAATATCCCATTCCACATTTAGTCCCCGTATCCCCACTCTTCTGGGAAGATGTTCCACTAGATTTTGGAGTGTGCTTGTGGAGATTTGTGCTTATACAGCCACATGGGTGTTAGTAAAGTCAGTTATTGATGTAGGGTGACAAGGTCTGGGGTGCAGTAAATGTTCCAATTTATCCCAAAAGTTTTCAGTAGGGTTGAGGACGGAGCTCTATAGCAGACCACTCAAGATCTTCTACTTCAAACCATTTAAACCACATCTTCAGCACCTCACATTGTGCACAGGCTCGTTTTCATGCTGGAACAGATTCAGGTCTCCTATTTTAAGTAAATGGAAAATTTCATGTTACCACATCCTGTATAATTGTGTGTTTCCATCTTTTGAGAAAAGAACCACATTTGGCAGGTGTCCTAATGCTTTTGTCCATACCTCACATTAACCTTGACAGACAAACTTTTATTAATTTATAATCAGTTTAAATGGATATTTTTACATACATTTTGATATACAGTGCAACCTCGATACTCCCGAGGGTTACGTTCTACGACAGAGGATTAGAGCAGTAAAAACTATGGTGCTTCGAGTACAATTCTCTCATACTGACCACCGGATGTTCAACATGGAACCTCATGGCAAAGAACTCTCTGAAGATTTGAGAATTAGAATTGTTTCTCTCCACAAAGATGTTACAGAAGTTACAGTGCAGTGGTCAGGGTCATACAGAGGTTTTCCAAGAAGGGTTCCACTCAGAACAGACCTCGCAAGGGTCAATCAAAGAAGTTTTGTGTTTGGGAAAAATCATTTGGCGGTGTGGTATCATAGTGGTTAAGATGTTGGGTTACTGATCGGAAGCGCCGGGGTTCAAGCCCCGGTATTGCCAAGCTGCCACTCATGGGCCCTTGGGCATGGCCCTTAACCTTCTGTGCTCCAGGGGTGCTGTATCGTGGCTGACCCTGTGCCCTGACCCCAGGTTTCAAACAAGCTGGGATTTGCGAAGAAAAGAATTTTACTGTGCTCTAATGTATATGTGACAAAGACTATTCTAATTCTTCTTCTATTGATAAATGTTCATGCTTACAGGAGGTGCTAGCTTTGTGGTTAAAGCATTGGCCTTTGGATCCGAAGGCCATGAGTTTAAATCCCAGCCACACCAAGCTGCCAATCCTGGGCCCCTGAGCAAAGCCCTTTAAATGAAATAAATGAAACAAATGTAAGTTGCTCTGGATAAGGGTTTTTGCCAAATGGCTTTCATTATTGTTATTCAGTAGTAGAATATAGTACAACTGAAGAAAAGCAAGTGTGTTTGAACAATAGACTAGTAGTCTACACGTATATATGCATATTGTATATGCTTGTATATTATTTGTTTGTGTGGAATAGACAGTCATTTGAGCAGCATCGTAAGTGTCTGTGTCGAGATAGTGATCAGCTGCACTGTGGTGAATAATTTACCTCGAACTGTGAGTTCCTGAAACCGCAATGCTTTCTTAGCAGCTTGCTAGATCTATTTCTACGTGTCTGTCTGATGGCAGAGTTCAGTCCTTATTCTCAAGTCTTACATCAATTTGATGAATGGTTTGAACAATGGGCTTGTAAATAGGGGGATTTATAGTTTTCTCCCTGATGCCCCATCTCTTTGTTGATAGTGGGCATACTTTCTGACCCCTGAGTGGATATAGATGTGAATTACTGAGCATAAAAAAATCCATAAAAACACTCATTTGCATTTTAAAAGGATTTTGAACATTTATTTCACGCACAACCTTTAGAGCCGAGCGTGGCCTAATTTCTGTCTGGACATAAATCATGCAATGGCTGAGTTAGAATATTTAATCTCAATGTTAGAAAGGTTTCATTTCATGAGCTTTCTTTAGTATTTAACTGAGGTGTAGAGAAGGAGAAGGCGTGATCCAACACAAAGCTTGTCTGGATGAAAAATTCATGTGCTAGTTGCTAGGATTGTGTCCACTTTGCTCCTCTCGGACGTGACAGCTGCGTCCTCGTGGTGTTGGGTTCTCCCCGTGTCTGTATTGATTTGCCTGGAGTGGATTTAGATAATTAGAAAGCTGTATATTATCAGGGGACCCACCTCCGCACCCACCTCTACTATCCATCCTTACCTTTTTAACAATGTCCCTTTAGGACAGAGAAGGAGAAGCACTAAGCCTTTGACCAGAAGAGACATTTTGCATTGTGCAAAGGGACAGAGATAATCTATATAAGGGAAAATAAAAAAAAAGAAAGGAACTGCGTAATTTTTGCTTTCATGCTGTTCGTGAGCAACTATCTGCTGTTCGTGAGCGACTATCTGTGTATAAGTGAGGAGGTCAAATAGAACCCAACTAGGAAGCTCCTGTGGTCTGTTTTTTTTCTGTTTTGTTTTTATTTTTCACACCACTACAAGAGGAAGACATTGGGATTTAGTGCAGGTTTCTGCTGGACCGCTTGCTGGGGGAAAATGGTTTTTACTCTACACAGCTTCAGCAAGTACACCTGCTCAGGAAGTTTGTGTGTGTGAGAGTGCGTTATATGGAATACTAGACTAAACAGTTACAGACGTTTTTGCCGCATGTATGGATGAGAGTTTGTTGCGGAGAAGATGTTCAAGCGACGGGATTATGTTCAGCTCTACGAGAATGACCAGGCAAAGTGGGCACTGTTGAGGAATGTCAATACAGTCTTCAAACAGAGCACTCTGTTACCGGTACAACCTGCGTGTGTGAGATGGAGTGTGTGTGTTAGTGATGTGTGTGTGTTTGTGATGGTGTGTGTATGTCTATTAATGCATCATTCAGAATGAACAAGTAATTTCCTAAACAGATATGGTTGCGAAAAAGTGGTTTGATATGTTCCACATTTATTCATCTGTTCATTCATCCTTAGTAACTGCCTGGGCAGGTCATGTTGATTTCAATTACGCTACTGGTTTGTTAAAAATAAATTGAGAAACAAAACCAACTGATGTTAGCAGGCATGTACAAACAAAAAACAAGAACCTAAGGTGATGGGATTTTAAAAACATTCAGTGTAAATTTTTTTATCTTACATATCTGTGAAATATGGAGTTCAGCTGAACCCAAAATAGTTCATACCTACAGTTATATACTGTAGGGACCATTATGGATTTTTTTATACAATACGAAAGTGAAAGATTGTATTATGCCTTCTAACATTTACTATGTTTCTCCTTATGTTTTACTTCCTGCACTGTGCTACACGCTATTACACCAATTTTAGCATAATGACAAGCAACTATTGCAATAAATATTTCATTACATGTTTTATCTTACATCAGGGAAGGAGCAGGGTATGAAAACTTTCACTTGTCATATTCAAAAGGCACATTGTATATTGCTTACACTGGTAATTCCTGGAAGCCAGATAGAATTAGTAAATCCTTATGGTTTCCAAACGGCCATGTCGGGTTGCTTGATTTACAAATAGGGTCTAGAGAGAAACTCCGCCTTTCTTTTATTCTTCTGTATTACACATTTTTATTACAAATAGTGCTTTGTGTGCTAATATGTAAATATAGAGTCTACATACAGTTGAAGTTGTTTCACTATCTTGACACACTGTAGTATGATGGGAATTCAGCTAACAGAAACAGGCACACTTTTATATATATATAATTATAAGTTATGCATTTTAAAAAATACACCCTTCAAGCCTATCCAATCTGTTTTCTGGATGCAGATTAGTACATATTTTTTGACATAAGGAAAATTGCTGTGTGTGAAACATGCTACAGTTTAATTTGAAAACCTGAGGAACAAGCATGTTTCTGCTATCTATTTTTAATTTTCCAGAACAGTGAACACTGCTGCTTGTGCATGTGCTGATGCTCCTTCACATGCATACAAAGTCTTGCACAAAGCAGTCTTTGCTTAATGCTGGGCCATATCACATCAACCAGGATTATTTATTATAGATTATGGATTACTATAATGACATGCCCCACCATGTTTTTTTAGGGTTGAATGTTTGAATTCTACCATTGCCCTGTGTGCTCAGAGTGTGCTTGCTTTCCCTATACCTTAGGGTTTCCTCAGGTTACTCTAGTTTCTCCCCCAATTTAAAGACCTGTATTGTAGGCTGATTGGTTTTTCAAAGTTGTTTGTAGTGTGAGAATGTATGTGCAATTGTGACCTGCAGTGGGTTGGCACTCCATTAAGCATGTACCACAAGTTTCATGGTATAAAGTTTGGTGTTAACCCCTTTTCTGTACCCCCTGCAAAACCTTTTTTCAGGAACACATTATGTTTGCAAGTGGCTGCACAAAATTACTGAAGCATTGTGTTAATTACTGTCATATCATGAACTTTAATAACCTTTCCTGTTCCAGGGGGACTATGTGTGGCTAGACCTGAAGACAGGCCGGGAATTCGAGGTCCCGATTGGTGCAGTGGTGAAGCTTTGTGACTCAGGGCAAATCCAGGTTCTGGATGATGAGGGCAATGTAAGTTACAATATTATAGTGCTCCACTTATTACATGTTTCATTTGTAAAGTCTTTTCAAGTCCCTAATTCGGCCAAATAGTGAAAAAAAAAAACTATTTGGGGGGGTGTAGTATATATATATATATATATATATATATATATATATATATATATATATATATATATATAGTATATATTTTTTTAAAAATTGACACAAAATCAACATTCACAAACAGTAGATTGTTGTTGAGGATCAGTTGATTGACTGGTTCATGACAGTCTATAGATGGAGTGTCTGAAAAAGTTTGTAAGATGGACTAATTAAATAAAATGCTACAGATATTTAAAAGGAATATTACATCAGCACAGTAAATCTTGATCAAGACATTACTTGCCATACTCTATAAAATAAAAAGTTTTCTCTATGTCCTTTGTTAATGGACTGTTCTGTTGAGTACATATTTTAAATCTCTGAATCTTCACTCTTTCAGGAACACTGGATCTCCCCCCAAAATGCCACTAACATTAAGCCAATGCACCCCACATCTATCCATGGAGTGGAGGATATGATTCGCCTGGGGGACCTGAATGAGGCTGGGATTCTTCGCAACCTGCTTATTCGCTACCGAGAACACCTCATTTATGTATGTGCGCTCTTTTACTTGCTGTAGCAAGGCTATTTTATGTTCTTTTTAATATTTTTTCCTGCTTTTTGCTCACATTTAGGGTTGTTTGTATGTATTAAAAATAAAAATAAAATAAAGCTAACAAGTAAAAGAAACATATAGCTATTAGTTTAGAATGACAGTAAATACATGCATTAGGTTTATGCATTACTTCAACTAACAATATTTGCTGCATTTATTAACATATCAAATGTTAAACTTGGCTTTAATGTATGTAGTTAATGGTAAAAAAAACTATAAATTAACTGATGTAACTTTAAATGTTAAAAAGGTTCCAGCATTTACTAATGTTTATTTAAACTATGATTAAAAATAAGTCAGGCATGTTTTTGAGCATGTCAGGGCCAGTACTTGAACTTGGGGACACAGTATGTGATCAGATAAGGCGATACTCAAGTGCGGTTGACTGGATGAGCGGATGATACCCAAGTGCAAAAAAGACTCAAATGGGGTGAATGTTTGAAGGGTTTAATATTGCAGACATGAAAAAGGAAAAAACAAAAACCACCAAAAAATAAATGTTATCCACAAGTTTTTTTTTTTTTTTTTATCCATTGCAAAAATACAAAATATTATTTTAAAGCACTACTCCTACATCACTTAAGAAAAATTCCAAGTCACGAAAACTACCACTAAACAACAGGCAAAACTAACAGAAGAACAAAGATTAGACATGATTGAAACTAGTCACAGGTGGCAATAATAACACAATTAACAAGCAGAGGGGAAAACCACATAAAGGAACACTGTGGCCCTCTAGTGGCCAATGCGCATAATGATAAATGATCAAATTTAAGTTACTGCAAAATATTACTAAACAATTATCTCCATGTATAAATATGTGTAAAAATAAGAAATATATTTATTCTTAGTTCTGAGGTTTTTGCCATTTATCAAAAAACGTTCATTTTGGACATTGTGGACTTAATATTTGACCTTATTTGACTTATTATTTAAAAAGAATAGATCATTCTAAGTCATGGCTACTTTGGAAAGTTGCCTATGGGATATTATCCTGAAGTTCGTGGTTTGCTCATATTAAATAATACATGAATGTATTTGTATCTAATGTTAAGGGAACTGTCATATTAAGTGCTGGCATATTATGCTGTCTCATACCACATTGACCTGTTCAGACAGTCTTGTTTATATGGTCTTAGACACTGGAATACTGTTATGTACAATATAAATATGGCCTAAAGGACATTGCAGAGTTGAAAACCTTTGAACCTTTGACCTTTGAACCACACTTAGTTTTTTCCTCAGCACACTAATATAAACAATTTGAACTATTTTTAGCCAAACAGTGATGTTTAAAGATAAAGATATATGTTTTTGCACAGTGCTACAAATTTCAGTTGCTTCATTCAGTTAGTTACATCGGACAATAGAACTAAAAATATGGAGTATTCTATACTTCTCTTTTCTTAATCTCCCTCATAATTACTGGATCTTTGTCTGTCTGACGTAATCAACATCTCCGGCTGTGTTTCTTCTCTCTCTCTCTCTCTTTCTCTCTTTCTCTCTTTCTCTCTCTCTCTCTCTCTCTCTCTCTCTCTCTCTCTCTCTCTCTCTCTCTGTGAAGACTAACTGTGGAGGCAGGGTAAGTATAGAGCTGCCCTCACGCATGGTTGCCCACCATTCGTATGTTTGCATTACACTGTTCCATTTCACCGTGCTGTCCTGCTGTAATCTGACACCCATACACTGTCACACCGATATCTGAAAACCGAGACAGTCATCCATCCATTCTCCTCCTATTGCTCACTCGTGTTAGCTGCTGTTACTCATCCTCATGCCGAATCATTAACATAGAGGTGCTCAGCAGTATGCAATATTCAGTGATGTATGCATGCTTCATGTTTATGCCACACATGCATATATATATATATATATATATCTTTTTTTTTTTTTTTTTATTATTATTGCATGGAAGTCTCTTACATTATATATAATAACAATGAAATATGCTGTCACATTCACACTGTTTATATACACATTACAACCTTTGTTGTAAAACTAGATAGTTTGCTAATGATTTAATATTTTTAACTGTATAATTACAATTTTAATTACATTATATTGCTTGATTATTTTCTTGCATTATACAATATGATAATTTACTTAACAAAATCTTTACCAGTATTGTTATATTGATAACATGGTTGATTGGGCTACTGCTAAAGCGATAAGGGAGACAGCTAGGAAGGTACTTGGTGTGACATCTGGAAATAGAAAGGAATGACAAAGAGACGTGGTGGTGGAATGAGGAAGTGCAGGAGAGCATAAGAGGTTGGCAAAACGGAATTGGGATCGACAGAGAGATAATAAAAGTAGGCAGGAGTGCAAGGAGATGCAGCAGGTAAAGAGGGTTGTGGCAAAAGCTAAGGAAAAGGCATATGAGGAGCTGTATGAGAAGTTGGACACTAAGGAAGGAGAAAAGGATTTGTACCGATTGGCGAGGCAGAGGGACCGAGCTGGGAAGGATGTGCTGCAAGTTAGGGCAATAAAGGATGGAGATGGAAATGTGTTGACTAATGAGGAGAGTGTGTTAAAGATGGAGGGAGTATTTTGAGCAGCTAAAGTGGATAGGATTAGTAAGAAAGCAATGAGATCAACTATTAAGAGGATAAAGAGTGGAAAGTTAAGATGACATACCAGGAAAAGCATGGAGATGTTTAGGAGAGATGGCAGTAGAGTTTTTGAACAGATAGTTCAAAAAGATTTTGGAAGGTGAGAGGATGCCTGAGGAATGGAGAAGGAGTGTGCTGGTACCAGTTTTTAAGAATAAGAGAGATGTGCAGACCTGCAGTACTACAGGGGAATAAATGTTCAGTCACACCATGAAGTTATGGGAAAGAGTAGTGGAAGCCAGTCTGAGAGAAGAGGTAACCATCTGTGAGCAACAGTATGGTTTCATGCAGAAGAAGAGCACCACAGATGCCTTATTTGCTTTGAGAATGTTGATGAAGAAGTATAGAGAAGGACAGAAGGAGTTGCATTGTGTGTTTGTGCATTTAGAGAAAGCGTAGGACACTGTGCCGAGAGGAGTTGTGGTATTGTATGAGGAAGTCAGGTGTGTCAGAGAAGTATGTGAGGGTGGTGGAGGACATGTATGAGGACAGTGTGACGGTGTGACGGCTCTGAGCCCTTTTCCGTTTGCAGTGCTGATGGACATGATGACGGACGAGGTCAGACAGGAGTCTTCATGGACTATGATGTTTGCGGATGATGTTGTGATTTGTGGTTAGAGTAGGGAGCAGGTTGAGAAGAGCCTGGAGGGGTGGAGGTACACGCTAGAGAGAAGGGGAATGAAAGTCAGTAGGAGTAAGACATGTACTTGAGTACCTACTGAGTACATGTGTGTGAATGAGAGGGAGGGCAGGGGAGGGGTGTGGTTACAGGGAGAAGAGGTGGAGAAGGTGGAGTTCGGGTACCTGGGGTCAACAGTGCAAAGTAATAAAGAATGTGTTAGAGAAGTGAAGAAAAGAGTGCAGGCAGGGTGGAGTGGGTGGAGAAGAGTGATAGCAGGAATGATTTGTGATAGAAGAGTGTATCCAAAAGTGAAAGGGAAAGTTTATAGGAATGTGGTGAGACCTGTGATGTTGTATGGATTAGAGACAGTGGCATTGAGTAAAAGACAGGAGGTGGAGCTGGAGGTAGCAGAGCGGAAGATGTTGAGATTTTTATTGGGAGTGACGAGGATGTGTCCGTTTTAGAAACGAGTTTATTAGAGGGACAGCACATGTAGGATGTTTTGGGGACAAAGTGAGAGAGGCCCAATTGGACATGTGCAGAGGAGGGACATGGGGTATATTGGTAGGAGAATGCTGGGGATGGAGCCACCAGGAAGGAGGAAAAGAGGAAGACCAAAGAGGAGGTTTATGGATGTGGTGAAGGAAGACATGCAGGTAGTTGGTTTGAAATAGGTGGAGGACAGAGCAGTATGGAGACAGATGATCTGCTGTGGCGACCCCTAATGGGAGCAGCGAAAGAAGATGAAGAAGAAGAGTAGTTATATTGATAACATAAATAATATGCTGTTTTCTTTTATTTACTGTACAAAGTAGTTCACCAAATGTTAGCTAACTGATTTTACTGTTTGCTGGTGTACTGTTTGCTAATACGCTACATAGGAATTTGTCATTTCAGCAGACAAAAGTTAAACGCTGGTTTAGCTTATTGACAAGTATTCATATACAAACACTAGTAAGTATCATTTTTGCATTTCTACAGCACAATGTGCTACTGCTCAGAATAATTGATAATAACAGAATACAATATTTTACTAAAAGCTAACCAGCGTCCAACATTCGTCTGCTGATATGACAAATTCCTATGTAGAGTAAAGTATTAGCAAACAGTAAACCAAGTCTGTAAGTAATAGAGATGACAAGAGACTGGAAGAAGGCAGCACTGAATGTGCAGCATGTGCAATACATATATGAACTAGCATTGTATATACTTACACACTAATTAAACCATCCACCTCTCTGTACTGGTCTTAATCATTGTACTTTATTCTTGTCTAGACATATACAGGGTCAATACTGGTGGCAGTGAATCCATACCAGCTGCTGCCCATCTACACAGCTGACCAGATTCGACTCTACACCAACAAGAAGATTGGAGAGATGCCTCCTCACATCTTTGCCATCGCTGACAACTGTTACTTTAACATGCAGAGGAATAACAAGGACCAGTGCTGCATCATAAGGTTGATTGAAAAGAAGTGGCTCATAACAATAACATTGGTGGCACAGAACAACATTAGCAATGGCATAATAATAATAACACCTCAAATAATATTAAGTCATGAGTCTATCGTTGTTGCTTTATGCTCTAGGCTACTAATTTTTGGAATCCTGTTATTAAAGGCAGTTAAGAATTTACAACATAGAGTCAATTAACATAGTAACTAGCAAAATGTTTATGGGGCTTCAAGATTTCCAACCAAACTATATGTTAAAAATCACACAACAGCTGTAACAAGTTCAAACCTTTGAACACTTTGTGTTTGTCTTTGTGTGGGAAACAAAGTCACCATGGCACACAGATATTTTTAATGTAATAACATTATGTACTCCATAATCCATCTTATATCCTATGACTGAGATGGTTCTGGACATAAAAAACACATCTAATGCTCCAAAATTACTCCAACCTTGACATTTACTCTCTTATCTTTTGGTCCTCCCCTGAGGTTGGGGCAGCAGTATTCCTTCCCCAATGTGTCTTTATTAGGGTTGACCCAATGCCTATTTTGAGCAATAGAAGGAATATTAACTTTAAAGAATGTGTGAAGTGAATTCCAACAGAATTTAAAATGTAGTCAGTCAGTAATATTCAGTCAGTATTTTATGTAGATTAACTTTTACTTTGCCTCATCTTAATAAAATTAGTGAAATTTGAAGGTAGATTCAATGTAAAGTGTTGATTTGCACTTACATTTGTTTAAAAAAACTTTATTTAAGTTAGTATATTAGGATGTGGATAATATTTAAGAAAAATGCAGTGTTTTGGCTAAGGTAGACTTTGATTTTTTAATTAAATAAGCTTTGAAGCTTTTTTATCAGACTAAATTGGGAAACTTTGGAAGCAAACTATGCCATCTTTTTGAAAGAGAACAATCAACTTTGGGGTTGTTTAAATTAGATTTTCCTTGAAGCAGTCTTTTAATGATGTTGACGTTTAATTTGGCAGTGGCGAGTCTGGAGCGGGGAAGACGGAGAGCACCAAGTTGATCCTGCAGTTTCTGGCTGCCATCAGTGGGCAGCACTCCTGGATTGAACAGCAGGTGTTGGAAGCCAACCCTATTCTTGAGGGTAAGAAAAACTAATGCTTCTATCATTAGTTTCCCTTTGTGTTTGGCACATTTTAATCTATTTCTTAGCTCAGACACAACTGATTAATTTGTTGTTAAGGGCCTTAATAAGCCTTACATGAACCTTTAAAACTGGGGCTGTTAGAGAAGGAAACACACATGGGGAATAAAGAATAAAGAATAAAGAATAAAAGTGTCATTGAGTGTATAATGATAGGGATATGGATCACATTCATTCATTTCATTTATTTTTACAGCATTTGGGAACGCCAAGACCATCCGCAATGACAACTCAAGCCGATTTGGGAAGTACATAGACATCCATTTCAACAAGAGAGGAGCAATAGAAGGAGCCAAAATTGAGCAATACCTGCTGGAGAAATCCCGAGTGTGTCGACAGGTAGGAGAAAAAAAAAATGTTATGACATCGGTCAAAGTTAAAACATTTAATGGTTATTGTGAATCACAGTATTTTATTCGAAGATTGTCCCCTGGTTTACTCTGTCACATTCTGAGGGCATCTCGGCATAAATCCACAGTTTAATTTTCTTCTCTGACTATTGAAGTGTGGTTGTTGATTGCTGTTCTCTTTACTAGGCGAAGGATGAGAGGAACTACCATATTTTTTACTGTATGCTAAAGGGCATGACTCCAGACCAGAAAAAAAAAATTGGCTTGGGCAAAGCAACAGATTACACCTATCTCACTATTGTAAGATATTACTAGTACAATTCACCAAAACTGCTTTTTAATCACATGTACAGAAACTCTGTCCTGACTACACATTTTTACTTTACTCTTTGAAAAGAATACATTTAGAGAAATGAAAGAGTTTTTTTTATACCGCTCTCTCCAGGGAAAGTGCACTGTGTGTGATGGCCGTGATGACCAGAAGGAATATTCCAACATCCGTTCAGCCATGAAAGTGCTAATGTTTACTGATACGGAGAACTGGGAGATCTCTAAACTGCTGGCCTCCATTCTGCATATGGGCAACCTCAAATATGAAGGTCTCACATATACACAAACATACAAACACACACACACACACACACACACACACACGCACACACGCACGCACGCACGCACACACACACACACACACACAAAATAACAATAGCAATATCATCTGTGCAATGTAGTGTACCACATCAAAAGTGGGTGTCATAGCTAATACAAAATATTGAATAGGAATAACATTTAAAAAAGACTATAGCAATGGCAACAATCTAAAAGAACAAAGAACATTAGGATCCAGATTTGCTGGGAGATATGGAAATACGATAATGTCATTCATGATAAATATATCATGGGAATCATCTGTATCATCTATAATTTGCTTAATGAATATTTTGGAATTTGGCTTTCTTTGTTTGGAAAAACTGGATTTCATTTGTAGTATGAGTTGTGCTGCACACTAAGTCTGCTTCTTTTGGCTGCTCTCGTTAGTGGATCATCTGTCTCCATATCACTTGGTCCTTTTCATCTGCCTCTTATGTGTTCACTCACCACATCTATAAACCTCATCCTTGGCCTTACTCTTCAACTGTCATTTTCAGCTCTTCCTCCTGTTGTTTTGTCAATGCAGAATACTGCTCACTAAGTACTTAGAATAAATATTAAGGTTAACAATAGTGTACTGATGTACAGGTACAAATATAATACAATTATCTGCTGCTGTTTGGGTATTAGGTAATGAGATAATATTGGGTAAGTTTTATTGGTAAAAAAAAGAGTTTATTGATACATTTACTGAGCATAAGCTAAAAGAAATGCAATTTTGTCTGCTGGCTAAAACACGCAGATTGCTGAATCACTTAAGACTTATCAAATGTTATATGTGTGTAAAGTAAGTGCTAAAATCACTCCAACTTCAACTAATTATAATCAGCTTTTATTATGTCTTTAACCAAAACACCATACAACTGGAACACGATACAAATTACTGATAGAGTATGATTTTGCTATCATTCGTTAAATGTTTCATTCAGTTTTATCAAAGTTTAATACATTTTCTCTTTTGATTATAATAATTCTCTCTTTTGCTGTTTTTTTTCTTTCCTGAAATGATGTCTGTCACAGTGGAGTCCAACATCTTTGTTAAGACATGATGCTGAACATACCCTCCAGTGACAAAAGTATTGGGTCATCTGACTTTTCCAACCATCTGTGGTTCTTCCCCAAAATATTCCCACAACGTTGGTGCTACACAATTATGTTGGATGTCTTTGCAATGTGGTAGCATTACTTAAGAACTTCACTTGAACTAGGAGACCCAAACTTGTTTCAGCATGACAATGTCCCGGTGCACAAAGCCAGCTCCATGAAGTTTACATGGGTAGGAGTGGAAGATCTAGAGTGGGCTGCTATAGAGCTCTGACCCTATAAACACCTTTGGGATTAATTAAAACACTAACGACACCCTAGGCCTCCTCACCCTACATCAGTACCTGACCTCAACTAACACCCTTGTGGCTGAATAAACACAAATCTCCACAAGTACACTCCAAAATCCAGTGGAACTTTCCAGAAGAGTGGAGGTTATTACAACAGTAAATGGGGACAAAATGTGGAATCTTATAGTCAGGCATCCACAAACTTTTGTCCATATAGTGTATCTGACCAGGCATATTATGTAAATGTGTCACATTTACCTGCCAAATCCAGCTTTACCCAACAACGATTACAGGATTGTCACAAAACAAATACAATCAATTATATATATATATATATATATATATATATATATATATATATATATATATATATATATATATATATATATATGTAATAAAAACAATCAACTTACATTGTGTAGGAGCTAATTATAGCATAAGCTTACTTAATTATTATTTTTTTGCCCAGCCCGCACATATGATAACCTGGATGCCTGTGAGGTGGTGCGATCTGCTGAGCTTTCCATCGCTGCAAAGCTGTTAGAGGTAACATTTATATTTATTTTAAATAATGAAGCAGTTTTATTCAAGCAAAATTTACTTGTTTGACTTGTATGCATTAGTATTTTGTTTGTTTTAGATTTATTACTTTTTTCCCTGGTTATCAGTTCTTTTTAGAAATGTTTTGACTTTTACCATTTGAATGGAATTTTTATCATTATAGTGTGTATATGTCTGAACAAAGTGTGTTAAAGTGTATTATTAGAATGTTTAGTATAGTAGCAGGATTAAGAAAAGTTGTGTAAGATGAACTTGGTGAGTGAAACAGCCTGGATTTTCGAACTGGTTACACTTGGATTAACTAATGTAATAATAAAAAAAATAATCATAACTTTTTTTATACACGAAAAGGTTGACTCTAAGGACCTAATGAACTGCCTGACCAGTCGCACCATCATCACTCGGGGTGAGACAGTGTCCACTCCTCTAAGCATGGAGCAAGCCTTGGATGTTCGAGATGCTTTTGTGAAGGTGGACATCCCCCTTTCCTCTTGTCCTCTCTACACCAGTGCACTGTTTATACCGTTTGTGGATATAATTTTTTCCCCCTTTTTTAAAGGGAATATATGGACGCCTTTTTGTGTGGATTGTTGAAAAGATTAATGCTGCCATCTACAAGCCTCCGTCTCATGAGCCTAAAGCGTTGCGCAGGTCCATCGGTTTGCTGGACATTTTTGGCTTTGAGAATTTTACAGTCAACAGGTAATGTACTATGGTTATACTATAGAGGCAACCAGAGCAGGTCATATGACAGACTTGTTTTTTATATTTGTTTATTTTTTTACTCAGTTTTGAGCAGCTTTGCATCAACTTTGCCAACGAAAACCTGCAGCAGTTCTTTGTGCGTCATGTGTTCAAACTGGAGCAGGAGGAGTACAACCTGGAGAACATCAACTGGCAGCACATCGAGTTTACCGACAACCAGGATGCACTGGACATGATTGCGATTAAACCCATGAACATCATCTCACTCATTGATGAGGAGAGTAAGTTCCCCAAGGTGAGAAACAAAGACAAAGAAAAAAAGAAATACTAACAGTAAAAATTAAAAGAAGTGAAATAATTAATAAGGTTTTATTAACTATTATACAGGGCACGGATACTACCATGCTGAACAAACTAAATTCTCAACACAAGCTCAACACCAACTACATCCCCCCCAAGAACAGCTACGAGACGCAATTCGGCATCCAGCACTTTGCCGGCATTGTCTACTATGAGACCAGAGGTCAGGAACAAAGGGGTCTTCTCAGCATCCTACACTCAAACTTGCATTGCATTTTAATAACACCATATAACCATACATAACACTTATTCTGTATCACATGATGCTAGACTGGTGGTTCTATGCTCTTTTATAAGCAAAATGAATTAAAGAACATTACACACCTATGGACAATAACATACTGTATCTCAGTTAATCAACTTTAACTATAAAAGATAACTTTTTTGCCAAATTGTCACTCTAAATATTTCAGATTTTACTACTATGCTGTTGTACCGATGCATATATCCAGTAGCACTGATAAAAAAAAGTATTAATTTCTGAAATGTGATGTCATATAATGTGTCTAGGTTTTCTAGAGAAGAACAGAGACACCCTTCATGGTGACATCATTCAGCTGGTTCACTCATCCAAGAACAAGTTCATCAAGCAGATCTTTCACGCCGATGTTGCAATGGTAATAACGTATATCTATTCATTTATCTATTCATAAATATAAGATTAAGATTACGATAAACCAAATACAAAATTATTACCTGCAGTCATTTGTATGTTGATATTTACTAACTTTTTAAAACATTTAACATAGCTATAAATGGTTAAAAATGATTATTATTATTATTATTATTTTTATATACAATTGCAATTGTTGCCACATCTCTTTCGTACAAGAGAATTAAAACATTCTGCAACATGGGTTTAATTGAAAATAATGAAATTATAGGTAGTACTGTAACTGTTACTCTGCTTTGATTTAGATCATATGACACTCTTGTCTTAAATATCATATACATTGTATGGACAAAAGTGAGCGTAAGATTTGTATCTTCTTTTCGAACATACTGTTTTATAATTTGTCCCGATTTGCTTTTATAATAACCTCCAACCTTCTGGTAAAATGTTCCACTAGATATTGAAGTGTGTTTGTGGAGATTTAAGTTCATTCAGGCAAAAGAGCATTAATAAAGCCAGGTACTGATGAGTAGGTCTGGGGTGCAGTCAGCATTCTAATTCACCCCAAGGGGTTCAATAGGGTTGAGGACAAAGCTCAAAAAAAGGCTCAAGATCTTCCATTTTAACCATATAATCCATGGAACTGGTTTTGTGCACAGGTCAAATAGAGAATGTAATGCCCTTACACCCTAAGACATCCTACAGTATACAATTGTGTGGCTCATATAGCTGGAACAGTCAGGTGTCCCAATACCTTTGTCAATATAGTGTATATTAAGCATGTTTAGATGTGCACATAATGGACCGATCACTTCAGATTTATAAATGTTTCTATATATCTTGGATTCTGTTGTGTTCTTAATGTCTTTCTTTCTTTGCTAAATCTTGTGCCAGTTTCTGTGTGGCTCCATGCCCAGTGCCACTCCTCCTCCCAAGGTAACACTGGAACTGAAAATTCCAGCCTCATAACCACTCACCTTCTAAGCCATTTTATGGACTTTTCCCATTTTTTTTTTTTTTTAGCATCTCGACCGGAAAACTAACCTCATCCTGTCACTACACTCTTCTACTCATCACTTACTTAAACTCACTCCATATCACCACCTGTAGTAAAGCTTGGGTTTTGATTTTCAACCCTGATTTTTAACATGTTTTGTCTTTACATTTATCAACATCTTTATTTCCCTCATTGGAATGATAATGCTTGTATTTTCACAATCTCTATCAGTTCACACAACCTCCATTCTTTACAGAGATGAGTTTTATGACATTGACTACTGACACTAAATTATAAGGAAGTCACAAAACTGTGTACACTTGTATACTATATATACAGTGTGGCTCATACATATACAAATGAGGCCAATAAAGACATGGTTAGTCAATGTGGAAGTAAAAGAACTAGAAAGCCTGACCTATATTCTACTGACAAAGAGAGTTTTGTAGAAAAGTGATGGTAGCAAATAAGAGACAGTTTTATATCAATGCCCAGGCAATTTGAATTGGGATGTTCAGTGGTCAGGTGTCCACATAATTTTGGCCATATAGTACTTGTTACAAAGATATTTCCATTCATATAAATCTTTTTCCAAATACAAAAAAAAAAAAACCCCTGGAACATTGCATTAGATTCTGTGTAACAGTAAATAATCCTCTTGGTTTGGTTGGAATAACGAAATCTTTGGTGGAAAATAACAAACAAACAAACAAACAAATAATGATAATGATAATAATAATAATAATAATAATAATAATAATAATAATAATAATAATAATAATAAAGTGCAATCTGAAACAAAATGATCTATGTGAATATATTTATTGAGACATTTAAAAAAAAAGAAATTATAACTATGATGTCCCACAGATATTACATTTACGGAAAATAAATATTTTACCAACAGTGATGATTTTTTTCCTGCTTTTGCAGGTTTATTCATTTCTCAGAACTGAAGTTCTCACCCTGACCTTTTTTGTTCTTGGTGACACTAAAGTAAACGAATAATACACACTCGAATTTGCTTGATATATATCTGTCACGGACAATCTTTCGAGGTCAAACAGTTTCCTGTTTGAGACGAAAAGCACTTTTTTCCGAACAAGAGATGGGGTTGTGGTGAAGGAAGTGAGAGAAGGACAGAGAGTCAGAGGTCAGAGGGGGTTAAAAGGATCCTCTTGATGTGTTTCCACCATTTCTGACTTTCTATTCTGTGTGTCTATTTTTCTGTGTGTGTGTGTTTCCTGGCGTTGAGGGGGCGGAGACGAGAAAGCGATCCCCGACTCTGAGCAGTCAGTTCAAACGCTCTCTGGAGTTGCTGATGCGCACACTCAGTGTGTGTCAACCCTTTTTTGTGCGCTGCATCAAACCCAATGAGTACAAAAAGCCCATGGTGAGTGTCAAAATCAGTGTAGATTATTGTGGAATTTATTTGTAGTGAGGATGGTATACAAAAAAGGGTGGATATTTGTGTTCCTTGCCTCCCTTTAAATATCCTCCTTCATGTAGAGTAATTAAAAGTGATCCCTTTCTCCCAGCTCTTTGACAGGGACCTGTGTGTGAGGCAGCTTCGTTACTCAGGAATGATGGAAACAATTCGGATCCGGCGGGCTGGATACCCTATCCGCTACACTTTTGTGGAGTTTGTGGACCGGTATCGCGTCCTCATGCCTGGAGTAAAGCCTTCCTACAAACAGGTAAATAAGGACTAATAAGCTGTCAGCAATCCGAGCAATCTTGAATGTGCAGTTGTAATAAACAAGGATGCACCCATCAGAATTTTTCATTTTCCATCAAGCGCTGGGCAAAAACTCTGAATGCTGATTTAATAAAGGCAAAGAAGTTTAAAAGGTATTGATGTACAGCAGATTAGGAAAGTAATGAAGTACAAATACTGTGTTACAGTACTTAAGTAGATTTTTCTTTTATCAGTGATTTACTTCACTATTTATTTTTAAATGAATGTGCGAGTGTATATATATATATATATATATATATATATATATATATATATATATATATATATATATATATATATATATATATATAAAAATACTCTGTGCTTGTGGACATTTGTGTACATCAGCCACTAGACTGTTAGTAAAGTCAGGTTCTGATGTAGGTGAGGAGGTCTCAGGTGTCGTCAGTGCTCCAATTAATTCCAAAGGTGTTCAATAGGGTTGAGAATCAGACCTCTATATCAGGCCACTCAAGATCTACCTATCCAAACCATGTAAACCATATGTTAATGGAGCACGCTCTGTGCAAAGCGGTATTGCTGGAACAGGTTTTTGGATTTCCAAGTTAAAGTAAATATAAAATGTTATCATACTGCATCCAAATACATCCGATACAACTGTGTGCCTCCAGCTAATATTTTACACTTAAGTCTCTATAACTAAACAGTTAATAACTAGATACAGATTAAGATTTAGTATTTGCTGTAAAAGCCAATTCATTGCAAGACACCAATCTGATGTCATCTCCATTCTGTTTTTTGTTTATTCTTGTTAAGGAGGACCTAAGAGGGACCTGCCAAAGAATTGCTGAGGCTATCCTTGGCAGAGACGATGACTGGCAGATGGGAAAGACCAAGATATTCCTGAAGGTATATCAATACTACAGTGGATTAGAAACTATTTATGTAAAGCAATTCAGAAAAAAGGAATTAATGCCATCTATGTGAAATTACAAGCAGGAGGATTTCATATATACAGTGTTGCAGTATAAAATTTGGGTAGCGATACAGAATGTTATGGACAGGTGTGGAAAAGCTTGCACATTATTGTGATCATGTGACCTTGAATAGTCATGTGGTGCTCTGCTCTATTGGTGTTCTGTGGTTGGTTTTTTTGCTCTCTGGAAAGAAACTTGAGCCAGGGGTCAAAGGTCAACAGAAAATGTGTCCATATCCCTGGTGCAATAGGCAGTTTTCCACTCAGTGTTGCTTTATCAAGGTTTTCAGCTGTCTGAAACAGGACGTCCCTTAGTGTGGGAGTAAAGAGAGGGCAATGCCAATACTTCCTAACAGGAAATGACATCGTCAGACCAGGATAAAGGAACATGGAATGCATGTCAGTTGGGAAAATGCATGTAATTGTTATTTATATTAATCTGTACTGCCATTATAGGACATTCATTTGTTTGCTGGTGGGCTCAGAATTTCTAGTAAAATGACGAATTTATTCTTGGCAGGACCATCATGATATGCTTTTGGAGATTGAGAGAGATAAAGCCATTACAGATAAAGTTATTCTTATCCAGAAAGTCGTCCGTGGTTTCAAAGACAGGTATGCTGTTCCAAAAACAAGTCAGACAATGATCAAAGCCTTTATGAATTCTTTATGTTTGACACATTTTTTGTTTTAATAGATCTAACTTTTTGAAAATTAAGAAATCAGCTCTTATGATCCAGAAGACTTGGAGGGGTTACTTCTGTCGGAAGAACTACGGGGTGGTAAGTCTCAAGGACTTCTAATGTGCTCTCATTATTCAGTCATTCATTTTCAACTTCTTCAATAAATATATTTTTGTAATATTTAGTGACAGTGACGCTAATGAGTAAGAGTGAGTGTGGCTCTGTTAATGGATGTAATGGTTGTAACGGGTTTCAATGTCTTCAACCCCACAACACCAGGAAATAATTAAAGTGCCTAGGGTGACTTCTAAAACATCTAGTAATCAATATCTAAGTCTGTGAAACTCTGTGCTGATTTTAAATTGCATAAATCACAGTGTTGATGTTATGTATTAGATCTCATAGCTACCATTGTGAAAAACCATATATATTATATAATATTAGGGTGAGTACAAAGAAATATATACATATAAATATAATGCAACCAACTAGATGGCTGATTCTTATATTAATAAGCACCCACTTATTATGAAACTGTAAAATGCTGTGCAAAACTTAAAACCAGCAGCCTCAGGATTTAAAGGGGGGCTGATAGTATTAAAAAATGAATGTTGACTCAGTGTCTTATCTGTTTTGTCACTTTCTTATGGTTTCTCTAAGCACTAACAGAAACACTATGACCCTATGATACAGTATACCTGACATACTAACTACTGCTTTTGTTGCAGATGCGTGCCGGTTTCTCACGGCTTCAGGCCCTGTACCGCTCCAGGAAGCTCTTTCAGACGTACCATGTGACCCGGCAGAGGATGACCCTGTTCCAGGCTCGCTGTAGAGGCTGCATGGTGCGCCGGGCCTTCAGACACCGGCTCTGGGCCGTCATCACTATCCAGGCTTATACTAGAGGCATGATCGCTCGCCGTTTATTCCACAGACTCAAAGGAGAGGTAAGATAGAGATTTACTTTGGCTTAAAAGTTAGTTCCTATATTACTACAGACATCACTTAATCATATACATGGGAATATTGACTGGAAATAATTAATTTTCTCTTCACTGTATTTCTTGTTATTAGTACAAGCGGCGACTGGACGCAGAGAAAATGCGCTTGGCAGAGGAGGAGAAACTCAGGTACCAGATGAGTGCTAAGAAGGCCAAAGCCGAGGCTGAGCGCAAGCACCAAGAGCGATTGGCCAAGCTGGCTCGAGAGGATGCAGAGCGAGAGAAAAAGGAGAAGGAGGAAGCACGCAGAAAGAAAGAGCTTCTGGAGCAGATGGAGAAAGCTCGCCATGAGCCAGTCAACGACTCTGACATGGTGGATAAAATGTTCGGCTTTCTGGGAAGCACAAACTCTTTTCCTGGACAAGAGGGCCAGGCACCAGCTGGGTTTGAGGTGAGGAGCACCATCTTCTGGTCAGGAAAGGTTGTCTGTCTATCTATCTATCTATCTATCTATCTATCTATCTATCTATCTATCTATCTATCTATCTATCTATCTATCTATCTGTCTGTCTGTCTGTCTGTCTGTCTGTCTGTCTGTCTGTCTGTCTGTCTGTTTTACATCTTTGTATGTCTATCTTTATTTATACATAAATCTTTGTATTTATTTGTTTATAGTCTGATCTTTGTGTATGTGTGTGTGTGTGTGTGTGTGTGTGTGTGTGTGTGTGTGTGTTTATGCACCAGGACCTGGAGCGTGCTCAAAGGAATGTGGAGGAAGAGGATTTGGATGAAGCTCTTCCTCTCCCTGAGGAAGACGAGGAGGATCTATCTGAATATAAGTTCGCCAAATTCTCAGCCACCTACTTTCAGGGCACCAGCACTCACACATACATGCGTCGGCCACTCAAGCAGCCCTTACTGTTTCATGAGGATGAAGGAGATCAGCTGGTATGTGTTCCTTAAACATTTCCTTCTGTCATTTGACACAGGTCACACTTATACACAAAAGCTGTGATTTTTACATTATTGTGTATTATATTTTTGCTTTTTTCATCTTTATTTCAATTTTGATTCCATTGTTTGTAGTACATGAGGTTTGGCTTTTTCTGTTTTTGCATCCTGCAGGCTGCACTAGCAGTGTGGATCACGATTCTAAGATTCATGGGTGACCTTCCAGAACCAAAGTACCATACAGCCATTAGTGATGGCAGCGAAAAAATCCCTGTGATGACCAGGATCTATGAGACACTGGGCAAGAAAACCTACAAGAGGGAACTTCAGGCTCTGCAGGGAGAGGGAGAGGTGAGCAAGGAAAATGTCTTGTTTTGTTTAGACTGTATTCACTGTATTCTGTTTTAAAAATCACTAAGATAATCGTTATTTCTTTGAAATGAGTCAAAACACTTCAGGGATTTGTAATAGTAGAGAGTTGGAATAAGTATGAGGTTTATGTGCAGATAATGTAATAAAAACACACAAACAGACAGACAGACAGACAGACAGACAGACAGACAGACAGACAGACAGACACACACACACACACACCAAGTGCAGTCTAAGGCCAAAACACCAGTAGTCATAAAAATCGATAGATAGATAGATAGATAGATAGATCTGTAAACAGTATCTTACAAAAGTGAGTACACCCCTCTGTATGTACAGTAATCCACAGGTTATCCCCTGCGATAAACAAAAAACATGATAAATGGACGCCACCACATAAATGCTATTTTATGTATACATTATATATATATATATATTAGTTATGTGACAAATGCAAATTCAATTTCTTAAAAGCGGAGGCGGGGTGGATTACTGTATTCCTGGGATAATACTATATGAATTAAAACTTGGATATATTTTAGAGTAGTCAATGTGCAGCTTGTATAGCAGAATAGATTTACTGTCCTCTAAAAATAACTCAACATACAGACATTAATGTCAAAATAACTGGCAACAAAAATAAGTACACTCTAAATGATAACAGCTGTATGTCATTTAACCATGCAAAGCCACATGTCCTATTTATCATAGCCATGTTTTTGTCTGCATGACAGGACCAGACAAATTTGTGTATCTTGTATTAAAGCAATTTTTGTTGCTTTAAGTACTCATACTGACCACTGGATGTTCAACATGGCACCTCATGGAAAGAACTCTCTTTTTTGAGACTTAGAATTGTTGCTCTCTGCAAAGATGGCTGAGGCTATAAGAAGATCTGAGTTATCGTACAGTGGCCAGGGTCATACAGAGGATTTCCAAGACAGGTTCCACTCGGAACAGGCCTTGCAAGAGTCAAACAAAGAAGTTGAGTCATTGTACAGGTGCAGAAGCTGCTTAAAAAAAACAGACACGAGTGCTGTCAGCATTGCGTTAGTCAGTGCTCAGACAACAACAAGTCGAATTTGCATGGCCGTCGTCCCAGAAAGAAGCTTCTTCTGAAGCTGGATCACAGAGAAGCCTGCAAACAGATTGCTGAAGACAACCTGTCCAAGAGCATGAATTACTGGAACCATGTCCTGTGGTCTGATGAGACTAAGATAAACTTGTTTGGCTCAGTTGGAGTCCAGCATGTGTGGCGGAGTCCTGATGAGGAGTAACAAGAAAATTGTGTCTTGCCTACAGTCAAGCATGGTGGTGGTAGCATTAGGGTTTGGGGCTGCATTAATGCTGCTGGTACTGAGGAGCTGCAGTTCATTGAGGGAAACATGGATTCCAATATGTATTGTGACACTCTGAAGCAGAACATGATACCTCCCCTTTCAGAAACTGGGCCAAACGGCGGTTTTCCAACATGAAAATGACCCCGAACACACCGCAAAGATGACAACTGCCTCGCTGAAGGTGAAAGTGATTGAGTGGCCAAGTATGTCTCCAGAACTAAACCCTATTAAGCACCTGTGGGGCATTCTCAAGCAGAAGGTGGAAAAGCACCATATGCCATTTAGCACCTCTGTAATGTCATTATGCAGGAGTGGAATAAGCTGGGTAGTGCAGGGCTTTTTTTTTTTACACACTATAGAGCTGCCATGTTTAATGTGTAATCCAATAAGCAAGTGGAACTGCGTCCTTCCTTCAGTTGTGCAATTTAACTAAGGAGAACAAAGAACTAGTAGAATAAGGAGCTTACATGAAGAGTTACACATGTACACTATTCAACAGTCATGCAATACTAAGAGCACAAGTATCTTGAGAATACCTTGTAATATAATAATATAATAATAAACCATTTTCTCCCTAATTTACTCAGCTGTCACTAGGAGTAAAACGAATAATATCGTTTAAGCACATAATATTAACCTGTGATTTGGATTACAGCTTTCACAAATGTCAGCTTCAGTTATAGAAAAAACCCTGACCTTTTACATTTAAAGATCTAGCAGTGCAGTAGTATGACAAATTTCTAACCACAATTTGCAGTTCAAAATTTTATATCCTCTTGGCTGCATTTTTGATAAGGAAACTATTATTGATAACATATTACTAACTTGTTTTATAATGCATGTATTAGCATGACAAGGAAAATTTGTGGATGTTGCCAATGCCTTTACATAATTACTGCATAACTGTAACTATGATAAATAACTTATTATATAGTACTTTACTGCTGGATTTTTTTTATCGTTATCTAAGGCAAAGTGGAATTTATTTTTAAATACAGTTTGCTGCAAGGGTGTTTTCACTGCCCCAGTTCATTGAGCTGTGGAGCTGCTTGATGATATATATAAGCTTGTTTCTGTCTGTGTCCCTCATCCTGCAGAGTGCCCACATTGACAGTCATAAGAAGAACAGCGTGCGCCACAAGCTAGTGTCCCTCACGCTTAAAAAGAAGTCAAAGATTACAGAGGAGGTGAGGGACAACGTGCTCAGGATGCTCATGGCAGCTCAGAATAACACAAACACATAGATTTCTGGATTCATTGATTTTATTCATTACCTTGATTAGATTGGTCCAGCTTCCTTAGAAGGAACAGATTTGATTTCTGCAATTCTTCTTTATCCTACAATATTAATTATAAGAGAGCATAAGAGCATATATTAGAGCTGGCATGCATAATAACTGTACATGAAATTATATGAGTCCATTTATTCTAGGTGACCAAGCGCCTGAATGATGGTGAGTGCACGGTGCACGGGAACAGCATGCTCGAGGACCGACCCACATCCAACCTGGAGAAACTGCACTTTATCATCGGCAATGGCATCCTTCGTCCAGGACTCAGGTCACACCTGCAGTCCTATATAGAGCTTGTGCTCTAAAAATAGAAAACACTTTTGTAGTAGACCCAAAATACCTCCTTGCTAAGGACACAACACCGTGGTTTATTCTGCATGTTATATTTCACGTCTTAGCAAGGACTTTACACTATACATATGTAAACATAATTTTTGTACCACCTTTATTACATTTTTGGTCCACCCAAAATTTGCATGTGTAAATTTGAGCCATATCTAATAATTCTGTAATAATAAACCTAAAGGCTGTTATTGTGATCATCAGAGATGAGATCTACTGTCAGATTTGTAAGCAGCTGAACCAGAACCCATCTAAAAGCAGCCACGCTCGAGGCTGGATCCTCTTGTCTCTGTGTGTGGGCTGCTTTTCACCTACGGAGAAGTTTGTAAAGGTGAGAACTGACAACTGAAACTACCTAACTGAACTGGAATTTGAATTGTATTTATTTTTAGACCTGACGAGTACAAGTATGATATTATGCAATATTTTAATGCAGTATCTGAGGAATTTTATCAGTGGAGGGCCTCCGGGATATGCTCCGTACTGCGAGGAAAGGCTCAGGAGGACGTTTGTGAATGGTACAAGAACTCAGCCACCCTCCTGGCTCGAACTGCAGGTAGGATGACTCCATCTTTCACAAGCAGAGCTAGACCTGTGGCACTGTATAACCTTGTATCTATGTGCTTATTTATAACAAGCTACTGTCTGAAACATCTTGTCTCTCAAGAGAAGACTTTCAAAGTACTAAAGCAACAATTCTTTAACTATGACAAAGAATGGGGTTCATTTTGTCATCCAACTAATAACAAAGTGGCTGAACCTATACTATAAAAACTTTTTACTGATGATCCAGAGACAACTATTCATTTTAATAGAACTTATACATAGGGGGCAAAAATGGAACACCAATCATGTGTCTTGTGTTTAGAGAAATAAACTCTCGTTGTAAATAATAACTAAACTATATAACTAAATAGCTGTGTACTGTAAGATAAGATAAGACAAGACAAGACAAGACAAGACAAGACAAGATTCCAAATAGGAAAATTCCATGTTACAGAAGCAACAAAATGTGCAAATATGAAGCAGAGACACATTGCAAATATATACAATTCAGTATATAAATACAAAATTAAAAAAACAATAAAAATTGTTACACTATCAAACATAAAAATTGCACTAGTCTATAGCACAGTTTAAAAATCAGTGTGACCAATGTGTATTATGGTGACTGGTTCACTGGGAGCAGCTCTGATTGTAAAGTCTAATAACAGCAGGGTGAAAAGACCTTCAGTGTCGCTTCTTCAGACACTTACGATGTGACTATTTAAGGCCTATGCAGTTTATAATAATACACCAGTGTTCATTACTGACAGTCTCAAAAACTATATATAGTATTAGGCTAAACCTAGAATCCACACAAATATAATCGAGCTGTTTCGCTGGTGGACTCCAGCAATCAATAAAAAGATATTTTTACTTCTGACACAAATTTTTCCATTTAGATGCAGCTTCAACTCTGCATGACCTTACTCTGTCAAGTATGTTTCTTCTGATACTCTGATAACCCTCTTTTGTGACATTTTTGTATTCTTTACCCGGTCAGGCAACTAAGTCTAAGAAACCCATAATGCTGCCTGTCACTTTCATGGATGGCACTACTAAAACACTGCTCACTGACTCAGCCACCACGGCCAAGGAGCTGTGTAATGCCCTTTCAGACAAAATAAGCCTCCGAGATCGCTTCGGCTTCTCCCTGTACATTGCACTGTTTGACAAGGTACACATCATCACTAGTAATTACAATATCTATTGAAGTCTGCTTCTGGTATCCCAAACGGGACATTAAACTGAGGATAAAGTTTTTTATCTGTTTAGTAAAAATTTTTAGTAGAATGTGAATGGTATTTTCATATACTGGTGTCTCATCACACTCCTAGTATACTGTAAACTACAGCTTTTAGACTTCTATAAAAAATTTTATTTTACAATGGATAATAATAACCTTTAACATTAAACTGCCACAGACAGATCATAGTTTTTAATCTCCTAAACCACTGAGGGTGAAAATTTTGTTATTATGTAGATATGAGAAAAAAATCTATTTAATTATATTTACCAACAGTTTTTTATTGCTCTTATAACGGTCTACATTTTTACATTTGACCAAAGCACTTATGGGATCTAATGTTCATAATGTATGCTTTTTGAATATAAATAATGCTATTATCAGACACGAAATAGTACACTTCACTTCATTTGACATTACAAAAATAGATCCTATTCGAAATTTTAAAAACCGATTTGCAACAATAAAAACACATTTTAAATACAGTATCCTGTACACTACATACATTTAAATTGTGCACAATCATTAGAAAATAACTTCTTTCAAAACTTTGTTTAAAGCCTGAAAGTAGAATGTCTCATTTGCAGCATTAATCATTCAGAACATTGTCCCTGTTTCTGTAGGTTTCATCCTTAGGCAGTGGTAATGACCACGTGATGGATGCTGTGTCTCAGTGTGAACAGTATGCAAAAGAACAAGGTGCTCAGGAGCGAAATGCCCCCTGGAGGCTCTTCTTCAGGAAGGAGATCTTTACACCATGGCATGACCCCACTGAGGACGGAGTGGCTACCAACCTAATCTACCAGCAGATTGTACGCGGGATCAAGTTTGGGGAATACCGCTGTGACAGGGTACACCCTTTATTTTCTAACACAATGCCTCCTTCACTTCACTGCCTTCCTGAAAATAAATTAAAATATAATAAAGGATGTGGAACTGTAATGCATTTTGGCAAAAGTAATAGGGTCAAATGTCAGGGCTACATTAGACATTTGAGAGCACCATTTATAATTCGTCTGAAACAGACTCTAATTCATAGAAGAATTCAAATATTTTGTTATTACGCAGCTTATCAAATACCTTCCACATTCCCTGTCTTCCTGTGTCTTATTCTATTACTTCTTCCACTGCTTCCATCCAATTTTCATTTAGTTTCATGACTCCTCCGTTTATGTTTCCCTAATCCACTGCTTATGTTCCAGGATGATCTAGCAGAACTTGCCTCTCAGCAGTACTATGTAGATTATGGCTCTGAGATCCTGGTTGAACGTCTCCTCAGCCTCATTCCATCGTACATCCCAGACCGAGAAATCAGCTCTGCCAAGTCAGTGGAGAAATGGGCCCACTTTATAATGGCAGCCCACAAAAAGGTGTGTAAATATTCACAAGATGGAACGTATGGAAAATATGACTATAATAAACATTAGGCAATGTATAACATATCCTACATTTTTTAAACATAAAATTGTATTTATTTACTTAAAAAAAAAAAAAATTTTAATACAGTACAAAAAAAAAAAAGAACTGTGCTTCAGAGGAGATTTTACATTTTGTTAAGTAATAGATTGTCACGTTAAGAAAAAACTCTCAGGTGCAAGTGTAAGTTTGCATTTAATAAAATTAAAGCAGACGAATACAATACAAAAGATTAATTGGACTAAACTATGATCAAACAGCATGAAACTAAAACAAATTTAATAGCAAAAGGACAGTCGTATGTATAAGGCTTGGTGAATCAGTCATATGGAAACAAACACTGAGCAATGATTCACGTTTGGAATGAGTTTAGATTCTCTTTATATGGTGTGTGTGTGTGTGTGTGTGTGTGTGTGTGTGTGTGTGTGTGTGTGTGTGTGTGTGTGTTTGTGTGTGTGAGTGTAAAAGTGTAAAATTGAGACCAGGTCGCTGACTGTGAGTGTTGCAAGTTGTGGGTGGTGTAGTCTGTGGTGGCCATACTTGTATGCCATGGTGCTTGCTGGGAATTGGAGTTATATTTAGTGAGACTGGACATCATCGAGGCTGTCTGGGTTTTATGAAGTTTTAAAGGGAATTGGAAATATTTCGTTTTTAGTTTTTTTCCAACATACACTGCCCACTGTGGTATTTATTTTAGTACTTTATGGTGTATTGCATTTCAATGCATGTTCTAAAATTCTAAACGTCAGGAATCAAGTGGTTTTACATATTAACATGAACGATCGCATTTAAAATTAGACTTGCTTTTATCCACAGGGTATTTACACGCAGAAGCGAGTGGACTCCCAGAAGGTCCGAGAGGAAGTGGTGGATTTTGCTCGATACAAATGGCCATTGTTATTCTCAAGATTCTATGAAGCCTTCAAATTTTCAGGTATACAATCACCACACGGTCATTTCCAAATTGATTCAGAATAATAATGAAGTCATGCCGCCATTTAGCGCATGTATGATTGACAGGTCAATTGTTCTACATTTTCCCTGTATCTTATAGGACCCAGTTTGCCTAAAAATGATGTGATTGTAGCAGTTAACTGGACTGGAGTGTACTTTGTGGATGAACAAGAGCAGGTTCTTTTAGAACTCTCATTTCCAGAGATCACTTCTGTCTCCAGCAGCAAGTATGGATGTGCTCATAAGACTTTTATTATGGCCGTTAAGGTTTTTTTGTGCAGAAAAACAATAATTCAATAAAATTGTGTTAAAAATACATTCAACTTTAAAAAGCTTCTGCTCTATGTTTTTATTAATTATCTACATCAGAACTCACACTAAACCCTGTATTTTGCTGTTCTCTGTTTGAGCAGGGGAGGGAAGCTCCAGGGCAACAGCTTCACTTTAGCCACCTTGAAAGGGGATGAATATACATTTACCTCCAACAATGCAGAAGACATCCGAGACCTTGTGGTTACATTCCTCGAGGGACTCAGGAAAAGGTCGAAGTTTGTGGTAGCGATACAGAGTAATCCTAATCCAGGTAAATCAATGTATATATTTATTCTTACACCATATTCTAATAATGACAACGATTCTTCATTTTAAGTTTGAATATTTATAAGGAGCAAAAGAAATGTGATATGCAGAAACATAGTTCAAATCTGAGTTTCCTTAAGAACATAAGGGGCGAACAACAAATGTTGTTGATCTCAAATGGTAATAATAATAAACTGCATTGATAAAAAAAAACACCAGCAATTTTGTATTGTGTTGAATCCTAGCCGTACAAAATTTTGGGTACTGTTACACCACTTATATATATATTCAATAATAATAATTTGTGGCAATGCGTTTACAGTATATTTGTTACTTCAATACTAATTTAACAGGTGCCTGCCATTGAGAATGCAAACATCACCAGGAACCTTGTAATTTTTAATCTACAAAAATCCTAAAAATGACCAGGAACTTTGTTGTAGTTTTTGCTGTACCCGACGTGTAACACCATCTTGTCTGTCTTTTTCACAAATTGCTCTTACCAGTTGGAGATGATGCGACATTTCTGAGCTTTGTTAAAGGCGACCTCATCCTGCTAGACCAGGACACGGGTGAGCAGGTTATGACTTCCGGCTGGGCTCATGGGATTAATGACAGGACCAAGCAAAAAGGAGATTTTCCCGCTGACTGTGTGTACGTGCTGCCCACTGTCACCAGACCTCAGCCAGACACTGTGGTTAGTGGATGCTTTTGTTCATCATTGTTAAGTACAAAATGTGCAGAAAACAGTTAATGGAACAAGTGTCATTATGTGCAGTTAATATAAAAGATATACATTTGCAGTACAAAAATATATTCCTAAAATCATAAAGATCATAAAGAGAATGAAGATGGTTATGTGTGAATTGTGATTGTTATGGGTGAATGTTTTTTTCTCAGTTTATTGCAATATACTTTTTTCTTTGCTTGGTTTTCGTGTAAATGACTCAGGCTCTGGTTACTATGACGCCCGACCAGCGTCAGGAATCACTGCGTGTGTCGCAGGTCGTTCTGCCTGAGAGTGTGGAGCGGGTGAAGCCATACACACTGGAAGAGTTCTCCTATGATTACTTCAGGTACTAAATGCACCCATTAACACAGCTTTTCTTAGACACCTGTATCCAAAGTACTGTGCGGTCTCTATAAATACAAAACGTATAAGAACACATCAATCTTTTTAATGCAGTTCATCCACAGGTAACATTACACAAAACTCAGCAGATATCTAAATCTCCATTTTATTCATTGTGCAGTTTTCTAACATTGTGTCTCAACCATATATTTATAATTTTTTATATAATTATAGCTATAGTTATAATGCATATTTAATTCAATTCAGTTTTATGTAGATTTAAACAATAGACATTGTCACAAAGCATCTTTACAGAAATCTGGATTCTGGGTTAGATCATTAGTAAACAATCCAATGCAACGAATCTCATTGAAGTGACACGAGGATGGAACCTTGAGAGAAACAAAACTCAAAAGAGAACCTGGTGATGCTGGACAATGATATAATGAGATTATAAATCTTTCATTTTCTTTAATACTACACTGTACAAATGTATTGTCACATCTTAGAACTCCATGAAGATATAGTTTATATGGGTTGGAGTGGAAGATCTTGAGTGGCCTGCTTTAGAGCTTTGACCTCAACCCTATTGAACACCTTTGGGATAGACTGGAAAGCATTTTCTCCCTACATCATATAACATCAAGAGGATGTTATTGTAATAGCAAGTGGGGACTAAATATGAAATGGGATGTTCAACAAGCAAAAATGAGTCTTGTGTTCGGGTGTCCACAAACAGTTGTACATATTAAGTGGGTTAAAAAGATGTACAGTGTTTCCGGGTGAGGATATCCACTGGTGAAGGTGAGACAGAAATTATTTTGAGAAAGTCAAACTCTTTGGATTAGCCATGTTGGACTTTGTACATACACAAGTAGAATTTCCAGATTTCAAACAGCTCAATATGTCCCTTGTATTGTCATCCTCACAAATTATCATATCATATCATATCATATCATATCATATCATATCATATCATGTCATGTCATATCATATCATATATCATATCATATCATGTAATTTCTTATTATATCATATCATATCATATATCATATCATATATATCATATCATATCATATCATATCATATCTTATTATATCATATCATATTTTATATATCATATCACATCACATCACATCACATCATATCATATCATATCATATCATATCATGTAATTTCTTATTATATCATATCATATCATATATCATATCATATCATTTTATAATTATATCATATCTTATTATATCATATCATATTTTATATATCATATCACATCACATCACATCACATCAATCATATCATATCATATCATATCATGTAATTTCTTATTATATCATATCATATCATATATCATATCATATCATTTTATAATTATATCATATCTTATTATATCATATCATATATCATATATCACATCACATCATATCATATCATATCATATCATATCATATCTTATTATATCATATCATATCATATCATATCATATCATATCTTATTATATCATATCATATCATATCATAGTCATATTATTTCATCAATAGACCCCTTTTTGGAACACTAGCTAACTTAATTAAAAAGCTAATGTCTGCTTTAGTTTAATAATTAAGAGGGTTATTTTTCAATCATTGAAATGTAAAATTTAGTTACAGATGATACTATGTTACATGTTACATGATACTATGTGAAGCATTTAAAAAATAAATATACCACGGTCAACTGAAAAAAATTTACCAGAAAGATTTCTTATATGCATTGCTTTTTTAATGTTCTTCTGGATGGAAACATGTTGAAGTATAACATTATCTCTATAAGCTTTTTCGTTTTAATAAGAAGCATAAGAATTTGTTTTTTGCAGCCAAATAAAGAGTTTTCACACTCTGCGTTTCCTCTGACCCACTTCAGGCCCCCTCCTAAACACACACTAAGTCGTGTTATGATCACTAAGAACCGTGGGAAGGACAAGCTGTGGTGCTGCACTCGGGAGCCGCTTAAGCAGCCGCTGCTAAAGAAAGTTCTGGCTAACGAGGACCTTTCACAGGACGCCTGCATGGCCTTCATCGATATCCTTTTACTAATAAATGTTGTTCCAAGACAAGCAGAAAAATCAGGTCCCTGAAGGGTTACAAGGGTTACAGAGGTTTATATTGCTCACACACAGTTCAACTCAACAGAAACTAAACACACAATTTGTTTTGTGAAGAAAAACCTTTAAGAAATGCTGGCAAAAAGACAGGTCCATGTTGACTACTAGCACTAGTAATAAAGTTATCATTAAATAGTAATTAAAATTAAATTAACATATTTTACAAATGTACACAGAAATATATTATTTATATGTATATTATATGTATAATATATATCTGGCTATTTACAGGAGTGTTTCATTCCTGAAATTTCCAGTCATATAACAGGTTCAAGTTAAAAAAATTATTTTTACTTAATAATATACTTATACTTCAATTTTCAGTTATTAAGGTTTGTGTTAAACATATTTATTGATTTTCAGTCAAACATTCTCATGATTGTACTATGATTGCTTTGATGATCAAATAAATAAACATATAGCAACTATTTATTATCTGAACTTATGTTCTACTTGAATGAATTGAATGTGTCCTTAACCTGCTGTTCTGCACCTATTATGAAATATATGGGTGATTATCCATCCAAACGAACTCGCTCTGTGAACGAGCTCACTGATCAGATCTTCGAGGGTGCTCTGAAAGCAGAGCCTCTAAAAGATGAGATCTACTGTCAGATTCTCAAGCAGCTCACTGAGAATCATGTGAAGTAAGTCATCTAGCACATCCACCTGACCGTTTCGGCACATCCTGTCTAACTCCTGTCGTTAAAATGCCTTGACAGCCAAAAGTGCTTACACGTCTTCAAATCTTCTGCATTAGAACCTTGACTTATTATCTGTGAAAAAAATGTGTGTGTGTGCAGATACAGTGAAGAAAAGGGATGGGAGCTGCTATGGCTGTGTATTGGTCTCTTCCCTCCCAGTAATGTGCTTCTACCTCATGTACAGAGGTTTCTGCAATCAAAGAAACACCATCCACTCTCCCTGGACTGCTTGCAAAGATTGCAGAAAGCCTTGCGGTATGGCCTTGACACTTAACACACTCACATGCACTCATGGGCAAACTCTTGGCTAGATAATATTTTGTATTAGGGCCAGCCAAACTATTTATTTGAAATATTCTTATTCTTTTCCTATTCTTGCCATTTTCTTATTCAACATTTGTGGAAATCTCCACTGCCATCACGTTGTATCAGCCAAGCTTCAAGTAAAGCTGTGATTTTCACAAGAATCTTTAGACACATTTTCTTTTTGCTTCATCTGTAACATCAAAATGTGCATTTTTTTGTCTTAATAACTTAAGGCTGGTGAAATAGGGGCTTTCCGTGCAATGCATGTCAAACGTTTGGAAACACCTCATAATTTTTTAGACGAATGCAACAGCCTTTGTTATATGCAGTGAAAGGGAAAAAACACAGAAGACATGGACAACTAATGACTGAAAGAACTGTGAACAGATGAGTCCAAATGTGACAATTTCATCTCTAACAGACATGAAGTTAAAGAACAGGAGAGAAAATGATACCAGACTGCCTCACACCTACAGTCACACATGGAGGTGGAAGCTAAATAGTTTGGGGTTGTTTTAGAGCAGGGAAGGTTGGAGACTTATTGCAGGTGAAAGGAATACTGAACCAAAATGGTTCCTGTACCATATCATACTACACCATACAACAAGACAATGACCCGAAGCACACATCCAAGCTCTGTAAGTGTTATTTAGAGAGTAAACAGTTGGCTGGAGTGTTATTAAGTATTGGCCTGCCAGTCACTAGTGCTGCTCTGAGATGAACTGGATTGCACAGTCAAAGAAAGAAGTACACAACTAATAAAGAGCACCATTGGCAAATATTACAAGAGCATGTCAAAGTATTTCAGATGAATGTTTGGAGAAACTAATTGTCCAATGCAGAGAGTGTGTAAAGCTATTAATCATGCTAAGGCATTTAAATAAAAATATATTTTAATATCTGTACATTTATATATTTGTTTGGTCACAGTAAATCTTCATTAAATCACCAGGTTTGTTGCATATACAGTGCCCTCCACAATTATTGGCACCCCTGTTTAAGATGTGGTCGTGGACTTCAAAAAATTCTCCTTTTTTTTAAAACAACATAGAACCCAAATGCAAAAAAAGAGAAAAATCCAACCTTTTATTTAAGTACATTACTTTGGTGGTAAAAAAATCACACATTTAGAAAAAAAAACAAAACTTGAAATCATGTGTGCCACAATTATTGGCACCCCTGATGCTAATACTTTGTACAACCTCCTTTTGCCAACAAGACAGCACTTAATCTCCTCCTATAACATTTCACAAGATTGGAGAACACAGAGAGAGGGATTTTTGATCATTCTTCTTTGCACAATCTTTCTAGATCATCCAGTGTCCTGGGTCCTCTCTTATGCACTCTTCTCTTTAGCTCGCCCCACAGGTTTTCGATTGGGTTGAGGTCTGGGGACTGAGATGGCCATGGGAGGACCTTGAGTTTGTGACTGCTGAACCACTTTGTGTAGATTTTGCCACATGTTTTGGATCATTATCCTGCTGAAAGACCCAATGACGACCCATCTTCAGCTTTCTGGCAGAGGCCATCAGGTTTTTATTTAAAATATCCTGGTACTTCAAAGCGTTCATAATGCCATGCACCCTAACAAGGTTCCCAGGGCCTTTGGAAGAGAAACAGGCCCACAGCATCACAGATCCTCCACCATACTTCACGGTGGGCATGAGGTGCTTTTCGGCATACTCATCTTTTGTTTTACGCCAGACCCACTTAGAGTGTTTGTTGCCAAAAAGCTCAATCTTAGTCTCATCTGACCAAAGCACACGATCCCAGTTGAAGTCCCAGTACCGCTTAGCAAACTCCAGACGTTTACGTTTGTGAGTGTTAGTGAGAAAAGGCTTTTTCCTTGCATGCCTCCCAAACAGCTTGTTGGCATGTAGAGAGCGTCTGATGGTTGTTTTGGAGACTCTGTGACCCCAAGATGCCACTCTTTGATGCAATTCTGTGACGGTGAGCTTGGAAAATTTTTTACTTCTCTTACCATCCTCCTCACTGTGCGTTGTGGCAAGATAAACTTGGGACCTCTTCCAGCCTTGTTTGTCACTGTTCCAGTTGTTTTAAACTTCTTAATGATTCCTCTGACTGTAGATACCGGCAAGTTAAGGCGAGTGGCTATTTTCTTGTAGCCATTGCTTGACTTATGAAGGTCGACACACATCTGCCTTACTTGAATGGTGTGTTCTCTTGTCTTTGCCATGTTGACAAATGGGTAAGAGAATTAGGCCTCTGTGTCACGTCATATTTATACCCCAGGGAAACAGGAAATCATGAATTACTAATTAAAAGTCCCTAGATACCCTGACCAACCTTAGCAACTACAGAAAAATATATATATAAAAAAAAACAATTAAATTTTTCAGAGGAATTGTTAGGGGTGCCAATAATTGTGGGACACATGATTTCAAGTTTTTTTTTTTTTTTCTAAATGTATGATTTTTTTTACCACCAAAGTTATGTACTTAAATGAAAGGTTGGATTTTTCTCTTTTTTTGCATTTGGGTTCTATGTTGTTTTAAAAAAATGGAAAATTTTTAGAAGTCCACGACCACATCTTAAACAGGGGTGCCAATAATTGTGGAGGGCACTGTAAACTAAAGTAACATGCATGTGTCTCTTAAAATACTAGCTGTTTCCAAACTTTTGACAGGCACTGTAGCTGCTATAACATAAGTGATAACAAGAACTAACTTGTTTCATGGATGTTCAACAATGTCACTATAAATGGAAACTATACATATTGTTAATAATTTTAGTGTTTGCAAATTATGGTAAGAAAAATAAAACTGTTTAGATGTAGACATCGTCTTTGGAGTGGTAAGTCACTCATCACACATGGCGCATGTCCTGTCAAGTTCTTTTCCCCTTTTAAACCTTAATATAACTTTTGCCTAACTTTCTACACTGACAAGCATAAACTTTGGAATAAAATAATCTTGTTCTGAGGTATATCTCTGTATCATTCCTCATGAATAATTTGCTCTGCGTTCTATAATAGGAACGGCTCCAGGAAGTATCCCCCTCACCTGGTTGAAGTGGAGGCTATCCAGCACAAGACAACACAGATCTTTCACAAAGTCTACTTCCCAGACGACACAGATGAGGTACTGCAAGCAGAGTCGAACAGCGAGCAGTTATTTATAACATTGCAGTCTAAGGGGTTACACCTGCATCAAAGGTGCTAATGCTTATTAATTTTTCTAAACAGCTCCATGGGCATCATTTTCTCTACAGGATATACTGCAGCTTGTAAAAGAAACATATAAACCCCCAGTGTGGAGTAATATAGGATAAAATGGGGTAATGTTATTGCACTTAGTTTTCACTCTCTGGGGTTTTGTATTGTTTCAAAGATTTATAATCACACTCTTGATGAGGATTGTTTCCCCTTTTGAGTCTGGTTACTCTCAAGGTTTTTTCCTCATAACATCTAAGTGAGTTTTTCTTTGCCACAGTCACCCAGGCTGCTCATCAGGGATAAATACACATCATTCACCTTCATTCTTAAATCCTGTAAAGCTGCTTTGATACAATGTCCTATAGAAATAAACTCGACGACTTAATTTATGATTTAGCATAGACTGTGAAGAGTCTGGGTGTGGTTAATTTATGTAGCCACAGTCTGTATTGTTAAGATAACTTTGGTGGTGTAGCACTCTACTTGCTAGGGCCTTTATTTTCTCATAACGTTGGATAGTTGCGAGTTCAAATCTCAGCACCACCAAGTTGCCACTGCAAAGGCCCTTGAACCAGGCAATTAACCTCCATTTCTCAGTTGTATACATGAGATTATTGTTGATCTGGATATGGCATAAATATGGCAGAATTATCGGGGGTTGACTGTGTCTTAATACTCTGTCTTTGTTCACTTAAAAAAAAGATGTATTCTGCCTGAAATAAGATCCGGATTGCTCTAACCCAGTGTGAGTGTGAAATATGATTTAAGGTCAAACTCTCTCACTCTGTCTCTCAGGCTTTTGAGGTCGAATCCAGCACGAAAGCAAAAGACTTTTGTCTAAACATCTCTGGCAGGCTGTTGCTCAAGTCCCCAGAGGGCTTCAGTCTGTTTGTAAAGATCTCTGATAAGGTATCAGTTATTCTCTTGCTTTGCTTTGCTACAGAAGAACTCAGATTCCAGATTATTCACACATTACAATATAACAGCATGTACGATTATAGATGTGCTTTTTTCTTAAATGTTTTACAGGTGATTAGTGTTCCAGAGGGTGATTTCTTCTTTGATTTTGTCCGCCATCTTACTGACTGGATCAAGAAAGCCAGACCTGCTAAAGATGGTAATAGTCAAAGCGTGATTTACAAAGTCATCAATGAAGTAGTTGTTTATTGTTTAGCTGTTTATTGCTTTTAACCTCCTCTTGTTGAACAGGTATAGTTCCTTCACTGACCTACCAGGTGTTCTTTATGAAGAAGTTATGGACAAATACAATGCCTGGAAAGGACTCCTTTGCAGATTCCATTTTTCATTACTACCAGGTGTGTTCAATGTATGATGTGTTGTACAATTAAAAAAAGTCTTGTATAAGTGGAAGAATAATAAAACACTTGCCAGGTCTTAAATATTGTTATTCATTACACAACAGCCATATGGCCATGTCTGATGCCAACATTCAGTTTAGTAGTACTGGAAACTATTTTGTATGTGTTAATGATCATGGATAAGACAGAAACGAAAACTTTTGGAAATATGTCTTTATTTATACAATAGCATATAAATTTATCACATTGTGCAGCCAATTTTCATTTTTAAACATCTGTGTATTCCTCCAAAACATTTTTCTCTATCCAGGAGCTTCCTAAATACCTTCGTGGCTACCACAAATGCTCCAGAGAGGAAGTCTTTCAGCTGGCATCTTTAATCTATCGAGTCAAATTCGAGGATGACAAATCGTACTTTCCCAGCATCCCCAAAATGCTGAAAGAGCTGATTCCACAGGACCTGATTCGCCAGCTCTCTCCTGATGACTGGAAAAGAGTACGTTTATGATATTTGATGTGTAATCTATCCATAACTATCCTAACAATTTTTTTAAAGATTTGATCTGGAATTTCTCACCTTTAACTTTGTTCTGTTTGATGCAGTCGATCGTGGCGTACTTCAACAAGTATGCAGGCAAGTCGAGAGAAGAAGCCAAGCTGATGTTTCTAAAGATCATTTACAAGTGGGCTACATTTGGATCGGCGTTCTTTGAAGTAAAGGTAATAATAAGACTAAATTCCCGGCACCTAGACGCAATACAGTATGTTCTTTCAACCCATTGGCATTTTCTCCATTACAGCAAACTACAGAGCCGAATTTTCCTGAAATCCTTCTAATAGCCATCAACAAGCATGGAGTTAGTCTCATCGACCCCAAAACTAAGGTGTGTGAAATAATTTGCATACATTTCTTTCACAGCAGTGTTTTAGTATACAAACAAACAAAATGAACTGGTTCCTGAAAATGTGTATTTATTCCTGTCTTGTCTTTTACAGGATGTTTTAACCACTCACCCCTTTACAAAGATCTCCAACTGGAGCAGCGGAAACACCTACTTCCACATCACTATAGGCAACCTGGTTCGAGGAAGCAAGCTGCTCTGTGAAACCTCATTGGTCAGTAGATGCTACAGTGATGAATCAATTTCATGAAACAAACAAGGCTGTTGAATGTCCTTTTGCTGAATCATACTGAATGCTTTGCCTACTTTTTATAGCTATTTTATAGAAACCAGTTTTAAGTTACTTTGACTGTATGTTTAAGGTCTTTGTCTTTGTCCTCCATCTGGCAGATTCAGTTTTCATTCAATTCTTCTGTAATATATGCTGCTACATCACTCAATTCATGTCTCCTTTAATGACATGTAATTCCTCAGTAAGTTTTGTAGAGAAATAGCCTACCTCCATACCTCAGGATGTTTATAGTGTTCTTTGCAACACACATGTTTAGTTTAATCTCTGCTTCAGAAAAGTTTTGTATGTGAGGGTGGTGTAGGTGTGCAGATACAGAACTGATTGCAGTGTGGTTTATTTCTTATTGTTCTAAATGTAACTGCTGTTCCAGTTGCTTTCAGTTTCTTTTTAAGTGACTTAATACATACCATGTCCTCTATTGCTGGAACTTTTTTGTTCTTGTTATATGTGGGAGTTAAACGTGTTAAACGACCTTTTTAATGGTGCATTTTCAGGGTTATACTGCAGCTTCTTCCAGTTGTGGTTGGTTTTGATGAGTTTTTCCCTTCGTTCTCCTCTTAAGGAGGTGAAATACATGCTCAATTGGGCGAAGATCTTGTGATTTCTTTGCCCAGTCTAAAGCTTCTACTTTGATCTTTTCCCTTGATGAAAAAAAGTTGCCAGACTTTCCCCACACTTTGGCATTTTCATCATTTTGATAGATAATCAGTAGTTTATTTTAGTTGCTGGCTCACATCCGTATTGCTTCGTGACTTTTATCCTGCCTTCTTGACGTCTACTTCAAACATTGGTTTGCGATACCCTCACATCTGGAGGTTTTTTTTAAGGACTTGTTGCTCATAAGATCAGAAATTGTTGTACTGGTGATTGGGCTTTGATTGATTTTTCTTCTTTACAACCCTTAAATTGACCTGCTTTTCTCCCATATGCAGTTCTCTGGCCTTCATATTGGTGGTGAACAAAAATGCATTCTTGATAGGAAAAACCTAAGAATTTATAATTTAAATAATCAGTCTAACAGGCTACAAGTTACACAAGTTGCAATGTTTTAAGTTTTTTTTTTTACATCAGGAAATACACAATTTTTGATTCATCACCTAATGTTTATCTTTTTTTTTTTATCTCAAACGTAACATTTTCTAAAAGTATAAAAATATATTCAGTTATAAAAAGTTATAAAAGTATATTCAGAGAGGACTGTACAAAAGTCCCAAGAGGCCATGCATTAGAATATTTATATTTTTTCTTGTTTTCTCTTAATCACAACTTCATTTTCTTGCTATAACAAAATTTTTCTTATGATCACGACAATTTACTCATGATCTCGACATAACCAGTTGTTTTCTCGTTAAGACAAAAAAGAACAAAAAAAAAAAATATACAGTGCCCTCCACAATTATTGGCACCCCTGTTTAAGATGTGGTCGTGGACTTCAAAAAATTCTCCTTTTTTTTAAAACAACATAGAACCCAAATGCAAAAAAAGAGAAAAATCCAACCTTTTATTTAAGTACATTACTTTGGTGGTAAAAAAATCACACATTTAGAAAAAAAAAACAAACTTGAAATCATGTGTGCCACAATTATTGGCACCCCTGATGTTAATACTTTGTACAACCTCCTTTTGCCAACAAGACAGCACTTAATCTCCTCCTATAACATTTCACAAGATTGGAGAACACAGAGAGAGGGATTTTTGACCATTCTTCTTTGCACAATCTTTCTAGATCATCCAGTGTCCTGGGTCCTCTCTTATGCACTCTTCTCTTTAGCTCGCCCCACAGGTTTTCGATTGGGTTGAGGTCTGGGGACTGAGATGGCCATGGGAGGACCTTGAGTTTGTGACTGCTGAACCACTTTTGTGTAGATTTTGCCACGTTTTGGATCATTATCCTGCTAAAAGACCCAATGACGACCCATCTTTAGCTTTCTGGCAGAGGCCATCAGGTTTTTATTTAAAATATCCTGGTACTTCAAAGCGTTCATAATGCCATGCACCCTAACAAGGTTCCCAGGGCCTTTGGAAGAGAAACAGGCCCACAGCATCACAGATCCTCCACCATACTTCACGGTGGGCATGAGGTGCTTTTCGGCATACTCATCTTTTGTTTTACGCCAGACCCACTTAGAGTGTTTGTTGCCAAAAAGCTCAATCTTAGTCTCATCTGACCAAAGCACACGATCCCAGTTGAAGTCCCAGAACCGCTTAGCAAACTCCAGACGTTTACGTTTGTGAGTGTTAGTGAGAAAAGGCTTTTTCCTTGCATGCCTCCCAAACAGCTTGTTGGCATGTAGAGAGCGTCTGATGGTTGTTTTGGAGACTCTGTGACCCCAAGATGCCACTCTTTGATGCAATTCTGTGACGGTGATCTTGGGAAATTTTTTTACTTCTCTTACCATCCTCCTCACTGTGCGTTGTGGCAAGATAAACTTGGGACCTCTTCCAGCCTTGTTTGTCACTGTTCCAGTTGTTTTAAACTTCTTAATGATTCCTCTGACTGTAGATACCGGCAAGTTAAGGCGAGTGGCTATTTTCTTGTAGCCATTGCCTGACTTATGAAGGTCGACACACATCTGCCTTACTTGAATGGTGTGTTCTCTTGTCTTTGCCATGTTGACAAATGGGTAAGAGAAGTAGGCCTCTGTGTCACGTCATATTTATACCCCAGGGAAACAGGAAATCATGAATTACTAATTAAAAGTCCCTAGATACCCTGACCAAACTTAGCAACTACAGAAAAATATATAAAAAAAAAAAAAACAATTAAATTTTTCAGAGGAATTGTTAGGGGTGCCAATAATTGTGGGACACATGATTTCAAGTTTTTTTTTTTTTTCTAAATGTATGATTTTTTTTTCTCTTTTTTTGCATTTGGGTTCTATGTTGTTTTTAAAAAAAGGAGAATTTTTAGAAGTCCACGACCACATCTTAAACAGGGGTGCCAATAATTGTGGAGGGCACTGTATATTATAATGCCCTCTTAGGACTTCCAAAGGACAGAGTATTTAAATTTCTCCACTGAATCTAAAGGACTGAGCCCAAACACGTTCTAGCATGCCAAGGCCCATAAACACATAGTCTGCGAAGGTTGGAGTGAAAAATCGTGTTTACTTTTTACCTACAGGGCTACAAAATGGATGACCTGTTGACCTCCTACATCAGCCAGATGCTGACCACCATGAGCAAGCAGCGGAGCTCACGTGGGCACAGCAGGTGAACGTCTTACTGGCGGGAGGCAGCCGAGCTGGCGCGAGTGCTCCGAGGAGTGGGTCAGCCGTGCAGCTGGAGCCGGACCTTTGCCTGGCAACTGTGGAGAATGAGCCGCAGTCCCTCTAACAGCTCACAAGGCTCCGTTTACCCTGACAATGCCACTTCATCCCTCTCCAGTGAGGACGACTACCTCTGAGCAGACCTGCCTGGACTCTGTAGGTCAAATCTGCTTACCTCCCGTCTCTCAAATACTAAACCTGACCCAGAGGGACAAACTACTCCTGAGGCATCACAAGATTTCTGTTCTCTTGTGGATGCATGCAAATTCACTGAAGCGGGATACAAGTGACCTGCAGTGGCTATATACTTTTTGTATTTGTATATTCCTATACCTATTACTAATATGTGATTATTATAGTCATTGTTTATGTATGTACATGCTGACCATTGCTATAGCGATGCATTTATTTGTAAAGATTGTCTAAGAGGTTCAATTATCACATGTGAACAGTTTTTGGTACTTTTAGCTGAAGTGACAGTCAGTGCTGCTCTCTATATAATATGACATAATGAATAATGCATACTGCAGCAAATATTACTATAGTCTTTGCAAAAGGAAAAAAAAAAACTCAAGCCCAGACAATGGGCATCATAATAATAAGAGGTGAATTAGTTCTAAGCTTGAATCAATACTATTCACTGCTGATTTGTCTTTTTTTTATATTTGTATAAAATGTCACTTTGGTCACATATGTATCGTATCACGTTTCCATATAAATTTGAGTGCAGAAGTTTGTACACCCTCAAAAAGGGAACTGCAAAAGTAACGTTATGAATATTTTCTATCCTATAGCAAGACAGCCTGAGAGAATCTAACATCCATTTCAAGAACTATTGTTTCATTAAAAAAACAAATTTTCACAGCATCGTATTTAAATTGTTCTCTTTTTGTTTTCATGTGAAAAATTAAGTTCTGTGACATAAACTGATTGGAACATTTTGTACCAGTGGTTTTGAATCTGATTTAGTAATAAAGCACTGCTAGATTTTATCATGCATTGAAGAGGTTTAGGAGAGATCTCTGACACGATCTATGATGCCGGCCTGATCTACTGCTGCACACAGTATTGTGTGTACGTTCTTGAGTTTAATCCAGCAAGTATATAGGCGAACTAAAAAAAAACAAACTATTCTTCATTTGCTCATAAGAGTAAGACAGTGAAAATATTCACATACTGCACATTTAGGATCCAGGGTCTACTTTCCTTTCTATATGAAGACCAATAGAGTTAACAGAACAGTTAACCCAGACAGGAAGTCTGCAAAAGCCACATGCATTGTATAGGTATTACAGAAATGACACAGACACCACCAAAGGACTTTGTGATGTGAAAAACAAGTTTGAGGCACCCTCTTAATATTAACAAGCATGTTTTTTCATACCAGAGACATTGCTCATACAAAACAATGCTTTTCATGACTGTTTCCATAAATCAATGTCAATAAAAAAATGAATGTTAAACTTTTCCCCTCAAAGATATTACCATCAAAAACTCAGCATGCCATACTTCCTGTTGTTGTTCCTAGGTTTTCAATATCTCTGGAGTTGTCTTTCTAATTGTAATGGAGATTTGATCGGTAAGTTTTAATGCCACAATAAAATGCCACCCAATTGCGTTCCATGTAAAAGTTAATTAGCTTCGTCTTACATTAGCGCAACGACATTAGCTAGTATGGCGCATTAGCTAATACTGGAGCCAAAGCAGTTGTAGTACATTAGAAGGTTGTACCGTGTACCCCAACAAAAATCCTGTTTCAGAGATGACTGCAACAACTTGTGTGCAGATAATTGGTTTAGTTTTTGTTGCTATTTATTTAATGATCACATATACAAATCACTTCCAGACACATTCTAGAAGATTCTAAACAAACTAGATGTTTATATTGATGACACTTTTAAGCAGCTGTACTGTAGTACTGTAGCTGTACAATTGGAGACATGCATATATTCAGCAGGAGTATGGTGTTGTACGACTCATGGCCTTATTCCAAAATAAGCATCTTTGCGAAGAGAAAGTGTGGAACGTGGACAGGTCCGACCTACTTGCTGAAGGCCAGAACTTATTCTTTTTTCAGTCTTTTTTCATAGTGCTGTATCTATAATCTATAATATGCAGCTTTGGGTGTTTCTTTTTTTTTTTTATAATAAAAACACCAGTAAAAATGACTGAGGTCTGAAAAAGCATCCGAGCTCAAACCAGTTATAGTGGGTGGTGGTGTTCTGGTGACATAAAATAAAGCACTGACATGAAGGAAAGTCCTGCTACATTAACAATAATTCAGTTACAAAAAAGTGCAAGTAGTAGCAGTAAGATCAAGAAAATGTATCAAGTATGAATAAATTAAAAGGTTCCAATTAAAATTGTAACAAATTCAATTACTGTGGTAATGAACCATGTGATACAACCTGAAGTAAACAGTAAACTGATTTTCAAGACCATATAAAGAATGGCATTATAGCTGGGTAGCTGTACTAGCCAAATCCTGCTAGTAGTTTATTAGCTTGCTATGATTGTTGGCTAGCAAGCTAATTTCTTAATTTATACATGCTTCTAGCTACATAGTTCTCTCGCTTCTCCATTATCCTGAGCATTACCTTCAAGCTGGAGCAAATGTGCATTATTTAATACAACAGCTCATCGCTAACAGCGGTAGGAAATGACATTTGCAGTTTCCTCTACATGTATCTGCAGATCGGATGTAAAAACCGTGAAACACAGACATCATCATATTTCCAGGCTGATATCGCACTGTTTTATTTAAACGTTTAAAAATATGACACCTGATAGATTTGGCCCAGGAATGCTCATATCTTTCCTCTTTCTCAGACACTGCTGCTGTTCACCACAGTATTTGGTGGAATAAAATAGTGCAAAAAAATGTATTTTATTTTGTTTACATTACTCTGGGTTTAAACAGAGTATTTTTTTTACTATATACAACGTAAAAATGATTGTCACAAAACAATATTTTAAAAAACCCAAACCAAACTGTGATTTAATTATATTTTAAAAACTATACTACAGTAAAGTAGGAGTACATTCAAGTACTGGACTTTGGCACCCACAGAGCCCTGGTCTTAACATCATCAGGTGTGTCTGGGATTCAGGGCTCAACAACTAATCGATAATAATCGGTATTAAAATTTGTCGTCAACAAATTTGCTCAGCGCGACGGCAAGACAACACAGCCGCTTGAAAATGGCGGAGAATAACAGGGTCAACTGGCAGCAGGAATGAAACCTGACACACTGGTGTTAGGTACGGAAGCGCATTGCATTCACAAAAAAATATCTCATAATTATGACTTAGTAAGTCATAATTATGAGTTACTAAGCTATTTATGGTCTCATAATTATGACTTAGTATCTCATAATTATGAGATCCGTATCTCATAATTATGACTTACTAAGTCATAATTATGACTTAGTATCTCATAATTATGACTTAGTATCTCATAATTATGACTTACTAAGTCATAATTATGACTTAGTATCTCATAATTATGAGATCCTTATCTCATAATTATAACTTAGTATCTCATAATTATGACTTAGTATCTCATAATTATAACTTAGTATCTCATAATTATGACTTAGTATCTCATAATTATGAGATAAGTTGTGGCAGTCTGTGGCACGGGAGCGTTTTAGCGCATAACACCGGATCTGACGTTACTGCATTTTTTGCTCGGAAGCGCCTCATTGCGCAACAATGGAGACGTAGAAGCTATTATATGGTTTAGCTTGATGACTATATATGTTAGTGTTAAGATGGTTCTCACACTGATTCTCTAAACACAGTCCTATTATCTGTTCAGTGTCTATAGGGTCTTTATGATGTGAGTATGTGAGGTATACAGGAAGTCTTTATCTGGGCTCACACATCTCCGGTTATTATTGTCTTCTTACCCAATCAGGAACAGTTTTAGCTCAGGTATTTTCCAGTGTGCGTGTATATATACACTTGTCTGTTATCTGCATTAAATTAAAGAAAAGCGTATGCGCCATGCTGTGTGCTGTGTGATTCTTCACTGATCAGAAAAGGCACCACGCGCATCGCAGATCGCATGTAAAACGTCGTTGAATGAAGTTTTGTTTGGTCATAATAAAAATCTAACATTATATTAGTTTAATTAGCTACTGGACATTTCCTCACTGACCTGCCCCTCCTGATAATTAATTTAGTTACGGTAAGTCTTGCTTTAGTTAACAGATACAGGGCAATAACTATTATTATTATTATTATTATTAACATTATTATATTTTAACATTGACTACTAATATATGTTACACGTTACATATAAAACAAACTTTTATCAAGTGGACAGTCAGAACGTGTAACATATATTAGTAGTCAATGTTAAAATATAATAATAATAATAATAATAATAATAATAATAATAATAACCATATAATAGCTTCTACGTCTTCATTGTTGCGCAATGAGGCGCTTCCGAGCAAAAAAATGCAGTAACGTCAGATCCGGTGTTATGCGCTAAAACGCTCCCCTGCCACAGACTGCCACAACTTATCTCATAATAATGAGATACTAAGTCATAATTATGAGATAATAAGTCATAATTATGACTTACTAAGTCATAATTATGAGATAAGGATCTCATAATTATGACGTAGTATCTCATAATTATGAGATCCTGGCTGTGAATTTTTTTTTTTTTGTGAATGCAATGCGCTTCTGTAGTTAGGGATGAAGGGGAAACATCAACACGGTGAGCAAAAACTGTATAATCTCATCATTTGTAAATGGTACAGTTTAATAAAGTGCTATTGTGTAAACTGTTTGTAACTTCGGGAAGTCGCACTGGATCTGTTCTGTCGTGACTCGCGAGCATCAGGTTGCACAATCAGATCGCTCGCGACATCGTGACGGATTCAATCAAACCGGTGCGAACAAACACTAAATATAAAAGCAGCAAATAACAGCAGCAGTAAATGATAACATTTGTACTCACTTTTGAGGTTTTCAGCGAATGTATATGTATTTGTACACCAATGCATATTTTTTTTTCCTTTTGTTTAATCGTCTGTTAGCTCGCTGCGTTTCTCCTTCCGTTCCCTTTTTATCGCGTTTGTCTACTACAACAGTAACGTATCTGTTTTCAAATGTGATTTAATGCGGTTTTACTACGTTCGAATGCTTGTTTATTAAAATGTTTGTATATTTAATCTATGCATATATCATTTAATTATTATACAAAATTAAATTCATTATATATTCTAGATGCTTATATCGTCAAGTTGCCATCTGCAATTATCATTAATAACAATATAAATGTTGATGTACACAATTTATACCTCGCATACTCAAATGTTTTATTTTTTGCAGAAAGAATCCAGCATGAGTGAATTTGTTCAAAGGAGAAGCAGCCACTATATGCTTTAAAATGTTAAAATTAAAGAAGTGAAACTCAATATCTGGATTTTTTTTTTTTAACTTTTTTTAAGTACACGTTTATACATAAATACCCAGAATTAGGGTTCTATATAGTTATAATAAAGAAAACAACTTATTTAAATGTTTCCATATTTTTTTTTTTAATCCGATCAATCAATAAAAAATAATCCATGATCAATCTATTATCAAAATAATCGTTACTTGCAGCCCTACTGGAATTACATAAAGAGACAGGCCTTCATCTGTGGTTGGTTCTTCACGATGTTTCGAACAACCTACCTGTAGATTTCCTTACCTAGAAAAAATTCATTCTGTTTTGGGTGGTAACACCAAATTTTAAGTTGATTTAAATTTCTCTTCTGTTCGTTTACTTTCCATTATGTTAATTGATAAAAAAATAAAGTATTACCACAAATTTTTGAAAGCATTCTTACTTCACACCTCCATAAAACTGCATTTGCTATTATTATGATAAGGATTATATTATTATTATTAACTACTCAGTCATGTAACATGACGTTTTATACACTTACAGTATAATGCTGTGCACACGAACAAATGAGTCAAAATGCTTTGTTGCAAACAAACGAAAAAAAAAAAAAAATCTTAAAAATATCCTTTCTTGTTCAGAACACCTTTTTTTTATTTCATTAATATCATATTTACAGCAAAATAAATGTATTAAGATGTATTAAAATTCAATAAATACAAGCCATGTATAGGTGCAAAGGCTGCATTATGGAATTCGGTCCACTATAAATGTACTGTAGCATGACACAGAGTGCAGATGCGGGATTGGTTTGTCAGTGGCGGTTAATGTTAGCTGTGTGTTCCATGTAACACAGCTTACGTATGAAAGTGCTTAGTGTAAACCTTCATATTATCCCTATGGCTACAATAATTCTACACCATGTCTACTTGACTTTTATTTAATAAGCAATGATTTGCTGTGCGTTTTCTTTCAAGCCTCCGGATTGCAGGCATCCCATAATTGCACATTTTGCAAGAAAAACTGTAATAATCTTTTGCTAAATCTTTCTGTAAGTACAGATTGTCTCCCCGTCTTGTATTAGGCTGCGTTCACAAAGACTTTTTGGTATCGATGAGTTACACGGCAAGCACAGAATCTGTTTACACAGAATTTCTTTAAAAATAAAATTAAACGCAAACTCCCCTCCAATGGACAGCAGTTCTGCAGGCAGAAACACCATGTTAATAAGAATGACTACAGAAAAGCCAGGCTGGTTTTAGCTGACAGGAAGGCTACAGCAACTCAAAAGAAAAGCATGTCAACATGTTAAACCTTGAAGATCAGCACCTGTCAGCCTAGAACAGGAATCTGAGGTGACTGTGAGGACAGGCTCATTAAAATCAGATGTGAATATATATCTCCAGATCTTTTTCTAATCTTCAGTGCATCTAAACTGTAGGAATAAATACTGTTATTGGTGCCAATACACCTTATACATCAGCACTGATTGCACCCTCCCACATAATGTACACACCCAAGCATAATAGAGCACTGTTTAACATTTTCACCTCTGAGAAATCTTTTCCATGGCATTCGTTGCATATGAATTACGCTTTCGAACGCTTGAAAACATGCTGCTCCAACATTTTGGATAAGGGAAAATAAAAGGAGGTGTTCTGATGAACTATTAAATAATTAAGAGCAATTTTAGACTGTATAATCAAGAATTCTGTAAAAAAGATCCTTGTGAAAACAGCCTCGGTCTCAAACCGGTAGTGCTGATTGTCTCTGAAGGCTTTTTTGTATCTTCTATTCCGGTACTCCAATATCGTCTGACTGACAAGCCACTAGTTATTGACTACTGAACGTTGATTAAATGCATATAATGGTAGATAATTTTTTTATTTTTTGGCCACTCGAAAACAGTGCTGCAGAAGCAACAAAAGATCACAGTGGGGTGTTTTTGCAATCATGCTTATATTCAGCTTGTTGATAAGATACATTCTTCGATAAGCTATAATACATTAGCATTACAATCGTAATGTAGCAAAACGTATATCTATATGCTTTTATGTGTAACCAACATATCACACAAGGTGCTTAAGTGTTTCTTGTTTTTTCATCCGCTGATGACTGAATGAGTGCCGAGACCATTTCTTCTCAAATATAAGTGTGTTTCCAAAAAAGAGTTCGAAATGGCACCGACTGATCATAACTTCATAATAAAAAAAAAAGGAGCATATGATAAATATCTCATGGATGCTGGCATTTTGTGTATGAGTGAGGAGATCTTGGCTCTTCATATGCAGCTGTTTTTTTATGCAGTTCGGGCTGAATCTCGAACAAAAATGTTCTGGCAAAACAGCACACAGGTGTCAGAAATGGACAAACGGATGGAAGAATGGCAATTCGGAGTCGAAACAGAGATACAGTTTTTTCTCTCGTCTCTCTCAGCCCTGCGGCTCTTCTGTGATGGTGGGCAGGTTTGGCGTGTTGGGCCCGTTCCGTCCCTCCACCCGTACACTGAGACTGGAGATGGACCAGACATCACTCATTTCTGCCCCAGTGAAGGAAGGTGGAGAGAAAAACCAGAGTGGGGTTATTCAGAGGACAAGAGAAGTGAAAGGTCAAATCGTTACAAGGGGGCATGCGGGGGAGGGGCAAGTTCCTGAGCCACTGAGAACACGCTCCTTGGAAAATCTTCGGTGAAAAGAGGGTTCCAGCGAATACAGTGAACTTCGGGTGAATCTACGACACACACACAAAGTGATGCAGCTAATAGCAATGCAGGCGTGTGCATGCAGGCCATGGGGATCATACTTACACCATCAAATACTGAATGACTTGGACGCTATTGGGCCAAAAGCTTGTGTACACCACACCATCACATATTTACAGTATGTGCTTTCAACTAGCCTGTTTCAAACTGTTTCCTTTTATAATGACCTCCACTCTTCTAGGAAGGGTTTACACTGAATTTTGGAACATGGCTGTGCGGATTTGTGCTCATTCAGCCACTAGAGGTTTATCATGAGCTCAGGCCCTTATGTTGGGCTTTTCCGTTCATCCCAAAGGTGTTCAGTGGGGTTGAGGTTAGGACTCTGTAAAGAGGACCAGAGACTACCAGACATCTATATAAGACATCTTATATAATTGTGTGTTGCCAATTTTATTGAAACAGTTTGGGGAAGAACTATGATGGTTGGATGTCCACAAACCTTTACTCTATATTGTATTGTATTGTATTGTATTGTATAGTGTACCTTCATTTCAAATATTATATTAATCTGGAAAATGTAATAGTCGTGTTGAGGTCTTGAACTACTGTTACATATTCTTAGCTATATTTATATTTGCAGCCTGATTGGATTTATTGCTAAATACAAAAATAGATTTTTGTATAGTGCTTAAGAGAAATAATTAATAAAACACCTGGTCGGTCTAAATTGAACCCAAAAAAGTGGCTAATTATTGATTAAACAAAATAATAATTTCTATGTTTTTTATGCTTAAAATACACCAACTAGGCATAACATTATGACATTATAACATTATGACCAGTGAAGTGAATAACACTGATGATCTCTTCATCATGGTATTTGATAGTGGGTGGGATTTATGAGGCAGCAAGTGAAAATTTTGTCCTCAAAGTTGATGTGTTAGGAGCAGGAAAAATGGGCGAGCGTAAGGATTTGAGTGAGTTTAACAAATTGTGATGTCTAGACGTCTGGGTCAGAGCATCTCCAAAACTGCAGCTCTTGTGGGCTGTTCCTGGTCTATAGTGGTCAGTATCTATTGAAAGTGGTCAGAAGAAAGAACAGTGGTGAACTGGAGACAGGGTCATGGGCCGCCAAGGCTAATTGATGCACGTAGGGAGCGAAGGCTGGTCCGATCCAACAGACGAGCTTCTGTAGCTCAAATTGCTGAGGAGGTTAATGCTGTTCACGCTCGAATGGTCAGAACTGTTTGTGCAGCAAAAGGGGGACCAACACAATATTAGGCAGGTGGTCATAATGTTATGTCTGATCTGTGGCCATAAAATTATGCCTGGTCGGTGTATGAATCACACTGTATTTCAAGAATTTTTTTTATAAAGACAACAGTTTTACATCCTTTGAATTAACTCCACAATTTCTGGACCTTCTAGTGATATGACCAGAAACACCCGTTTCCCACTAAATATTCGAAAGAAAGAACTTTCACCCATTACCTAATCCACCTTAATTCAGATAATCACCCCCACGTTCACAAAGGAATTTATGCTACATTACAGACCTAAACCTAATTGTGTTCATAAGTGGGCATGTGAGTGTAGAACTTGGTGATGGGAGGTAAAATAAGGTCTGCAGCAAGCTCTGAATCATGCTGTTCGTTCACACAGGGACACTCACCAGTCCGAAATTTGCTGTACAGTCCATTCTCGTGTACTTGCTTGCTGTCTGACCAGAATGGCAATCCTCGTTCTCGCCACCTTTATAAAGGAAAAAAGTAGACATTTAATATTCAATATGCACATTTTAAAAATGTTCAAGAAAAGAACTGGGAGAGAAGTATTCCTTCGACTCACCAGTGGAAAATGAAAACAGCTGTGACGAGGACGGCAGAAACAATGTCTGTTAGGATCCACATCAGACTGTACTCGTGTGGGGTCTGCATTTAACAGAGAAAAAAAGTAGAAACTGTAAATTCTGAGAAAAAACATATAGCGATATAATACGCTGATTTATAGCAACAGTACAAAAATAATAATGTTGTCACGTCTGGTCAGGTTTGCTACTGATTACGTTTTTAAAACACAGACATGGACAAACTTGTTGGTACAAAAAACAAAGAACCCACAATACCTTAAAATGGACAAAAGGTATTATTATTATTATTATCAATTTATTTATTATTTAAGTAAATAAAAAAAATATATCATTTGATTATTGTGATGTTTTGAGCTCTGTGTTTTCTTTAGTTAGTAACACGTGTCCAATCTTGATATTATTCATTCACCTTATTTAAAATAGAGAAAAAGTAGTCACTTTGCTGTTTGGTATTGAACAATGAAGACTGACCAGAAATAGCAAAGTAACAGTTATCTGAGAAAGTTAGAAAAAAGTATTTCAAAGGTAAAGGTCAAGGATCTTGATGTTCCTGTGAATACTGTTGCAAATATACATTTTTTATTATTTGAAGGTCCACGTGATTGTAGCTAACCTCCCAAGAAATGGAAAACCGAAAGCAGATTAAACAAAAGACTAGTGTGAAAGGTATACAAAGAGTCAAAAAAACATTCAAAGAGATACAAGCAGAACCCCAAGGTCAAATAGATCAGTGTCTGATTGCATCATCTATCACTTTTGAAAGAACAATGGGCTTCATGTACAAATATAAAAAAGCCAGACTGGAATTTGGCAAACTGTGTTTACAGACAGTGCACTGCAGTGATTTTCATTACAAAACTATACCTGTTATTGACGCAGTGATACCTGAGGATGATGTGGGCATCCAAAATTGATTGCCCCTTGCATACAGAGATTTCTCCAAATTATCTGAAACTTTTGATGATTATTATGTAATGATGATGAGCTATTTAAAGGCGTCACAATTTTATGCTGAGGAACATTCTGAAATTGTTGAGACTCTTTCTCTTGAGGCTTCTCTTTTTATAACCAATCATGTTATTGGCCTGTTGTTAAGGAACCAAATTAGTTGCAAAATATTCCACCAGCTATTTCTTTTTAGTAATGCTTACTTTTCCAGTCTGTTGTTGCCCTATCCCAGCATTTTTTGAGACATGTTGCAGCCATCAAATTCAAAATGACATTGTTTTTTCATTAAAATGGTACATTTCCTCAGTTTAAACATTTGATATGTTTTCTATGTTCAAAATAAACTTTTTCGAGGTTTTATCTGGTTTATTTTGAACAGTACATTTTCCCACACTTTTTTCTGAAGTGTCCTTCTATGAGGCCGAATTTGAATCCTATCGAACATCTGTGAAAAGAGTTGAAAGTTGAGTTGAGAGTTTTGGAGACAGCGCCCTTTAAAAAGTCATTAAGAGCTCCAGAAATCACTTGTTTGCAGCGATTGCCATAACAGTGCAACAAAATACTTGGTTAATATTTGTCATTTGTTTTATTGTTTCAAATATTTTGTTAAAACAAAATTCAATATTCTGTTAAATATTTTTTTAATAAATATGAAATAAACAATAATAAACAGGAATTACTTTTGTTCATTTCAGGTTATTTTAGAAAGAAATTGCAAGTTTAAATAAAATGAATATACAGTGGAACCCGGTTATGTCGATGTCCTAGGGCAGGGGTGGCCAACCCGCGGCTCGCGAGCCGCATGCGGCTCTTTGGCTGGTTTCATGCGGCTCTTACGTTCATATCGATTTTTGTGTGTTTGATTTTTAATGTGTGTGTTCGCTTTGCTTAAGTTCAATACGGTATTTTTAAGACTTAAATGAGCTTGCCCCTACTGGAAAACTTTGCGGTATATCAGACCTTGGCATGAGGCCAATCATAAATTACAGGGATGCACCGAGAATTTTCGGAAATACCTAAATCACCGAAACAACACGGCAGAAACACAACTGTAATGACGCAATAAAAAAGCGCAGCAGCACACGGTTATCTGGATAAGAGCAACATGTCTGCGGTGTGCGGAGAGCGATGTGCAAAACATGCAATGCTGAAATATCAAGAAAGGGTGTATCTGCAAAGAGTTTCTCCAAGTCGGGTTTAATTTATCACCTGAAATCCAAACATCTCGATTGCTATTCTAAATATGAGAAGAACGCGGCGCAGAAAAGTAGTCAATCCGAGCATGCGCACTCCGTCTGTAGAGGACGCTTTTGAAAAGGCAGGAAAGTTTTCCAGTGATGGTGCCAAGGCAAAAGGCATAACAAAAAATTATGGATTTCATTGCCATTTGAATTGAATTTTCATTTCGGTGCATCCCTAAAATATTATCGTTGGTATGGCCCTCTGACACAATTCAGGTTTCTCATGTGGCCCCTTGTAAAAATTAATTGCCCCCCATATTCATCTCACGCACATGCGCATTTGACGAAAATACCGTATTGAACTCAAGCGAAGTGAACACGCACATAAAAAAAAAACACAAACAAAGTCCTTGTTTTCTACCCTAAAACACGTGACATCAAAGCATCGATCTGTTCTGACTGACACATATGTAAAAGAATTGCTTTGAGTGGCAACAACGGAATCCGATCCAGATTTGAAGGGGATTGTTCAAGGCAAGGATGCCAAAAGTCCCACTAAGTAACATGCATAGTAAAAGAAAAACGCTATTGTGAATTATTATATTTTTGTTTGTGGACTTGGTTAAACAGTTTGTGTGTGTGAGACAGTGCACACAATGTTCATTGTTGAAAATGACTCCTGTGATCTTAGAACTGTAGGAGTCAATTTCTGTCATTATGTTGATGTGTGACATTTACAGTTTACAGTAAATCTGGCTGAGCAGAGGTGTGTGTGTGTGTGTGTGTGTGTGTGTGTGTGTGTGTGTGTGTGTGTAAGAGGAAGGGATGGGTGATGTTCATGTGTGCCCATGTGTATAATGTGGCTCTTTGCGGTAACACAGTCAAAAATGTGGCTCTCAGTCTCTGACTGGTTGGCCACCCCTGTCCTAGGGGGTCGCCAAAAAGCATTGAGATAACCGAAGATCGAGATAAACGAAAATCAAAATGGCGGCAATATAAAAACGTGCTTGAAATTTCTTTATGTACATGATGTGCGTTAATAAATGAGAATGTGCATGCACGTGTTTTTGAAGGGGTTTTTTACACAACAGCGTTGCCGCGATTTGTTTGATGAAGGCATGCTATAAAAATACATACAGTACATGTTTATCTGTCAGGAATCCACCTGCCACACCCCCTTCGGCCCCCTTCAGCGTGTCAGGTGCTTTCTCGGACGCTTTCTCTGAAGCTCCCGGCTTCAATCGCGCACATATTGTGCTCGTTTAGCATCATCACCAGCTCCTATTTAAACTTCCACACTCTCACTGTCCGTTATTGTTGGTATATGTTGGTTCACGGCGGTCGTTGTTATCGCTCATGTGTATCCCGGTACGTGTCTTCCCACCGGCACTCTCTCAACGGCTGCTCTTTTCTTCCCAAAGCGCACCGCGGATTCCCCCCCGATCCTGCCGTTATTCATTCTATGATTTTACTGGTCATCCCACGTTCCGCGCCGCCAATCGCGGCTTTCGCCTCCCGTTCATCGCATAACATTTAACAACAAAAGGCATATGTGCACTAACTAACAGCAGAGATTCACAAGTATACAATACAACACCTGTAGCAGCTGTAAGCCTTGATTTTTCCGCCACTTCCGCGAGTTCTTCTGCGGCTGCACCGAGATAACCGACGTTAAATGGCAAATTTTTCCCCCCTTGTGCTCGAGATATCAGGGTTCGGCGACATAAAAGAATCGACATAACCGATAAAAAATGCTAAGACAAAGCGAGAATTTGGCGGTTCCACTTCAAAAACGTCGACTTAATAGGGTTGTCGAGGTAACCGAGGGCGAGATAAGCGGGTTCCACTGTATTTGATAATGAATAATAAACGATAAATGATATTTAATATCATCAGAATAACGGACAAATTTTAGCTTGTGTGTTGTAATCAAACATCCTTAAAACAGCTTCTATAACTAGCTTCTCTTATTTGTTTATGTAAACTCATGTAGCCTCATATTTCCAGTGCATAACTAAAGAGATAATCAGTCACATTGTCTTTGTTCAAAAACTACATTTGCTGTAGAAGAAACATTGTGTATAATTGTCCAAAGTATATTTTTACATGCGCTTTCCGTTACCATGAGGAAGATGGGCTTGTTAAGGATCTTGAGGAGTTGCGGTGCGTTGGTCGTGACTGAATGAACTCCAGCACACCAAGCCAGAGAGTACAGCCACGGCTGACTGATCACATACAGGTTAGTGCTGATGTTCACAGAGGCATATTTACTGAGAAGAGACACAAATAGAAAAGACATCATATTAAGTTCAGGTTAAGTGATGGGTTAATTATTCTGCTCCTAAGCCTCAAAACAAGTGTTGTTTTTTAGCCATACTCTAACCACATACACTATACAGACAAACATTGGTAGACATCTGACCACAATATCCTATGTGCTTCTTGGACATCCCATTCCACAACGAGTCCGTTAGCTTTTATAATAACCTCCTCTTTTCAGGGAAGATGTTTCACTAGATTAGGGTGTTAGCAAAGTCATTTGGTGATGTAGAGTGAGGAGGTCCGCGTTGTAGTCAGCATTCCAATTCATCCCCAAGGGTGTTTAATACGTCTGAGTTCAGAGCTCTACAGAAGCTCACTCAAGATCTTCCACTCAAACCCATGTAAACCTCAGGTGTCTCAGTACTTTTGTCAAAATAGTGTATTACTGACATGCTTAGGGAGAGAATCAACTAATGCATGACTCAGTTGTCTGAGTTACAACATCTATTACATAGCAGACAATTTTTTCTCATAATCTGGAAAGCACTAGTCGATTTTTGATTTCACTACAGTTTGATGATTTGTGGTTGCTAAGAAAACTGTATTGTGTGCAAATGTGATCAGTATTTTAGCTTATTATGTGACTTTAATCCCACAGTGCTGCTGAATACTTGATTCTGATTGGTCAGAATGTATGTAAATTTCTTTCACATCAGCTCTGACATTTTAAAATCACAGGTTTATATTACTGTGCTAATTCTTATATATTATGATTTCTGTGGTACAGACACAGTATGAATAGGAGATTGGTCAAGAGACCAATAAAAAATAGAAAACTCTGTCCAGCGAAAATTTGTTTTATCAAAAACATTACCCAACAGTATTTATGAAGAAGATTGATATTTTAAATGTCTGTAGTGCCCTTATAAGCATTACATTTCAGCCAGATTGGAACACTCTGATCTATAATGCCAATGGCATTTCCACACTGTGTAAACAGCAGTTCAATTTGTTTTGTTAAAGTGCTCTTAAATGTCACAGAACCACTCATGTATTACAAGAAAAGCCAAAATCACACCATTCGCTCAGATTCATTTCTTTATCATCATATACATTTTTTTGCCTAATTTTATAGTCTGTCACACTTTCAACTCCAATTCAACATTTGTATGTAGCTTCTCACCTCTACATCTTGAAATACAAACACAATGGTTTATAAGAAGCATGAGCCTATTTAAGAGTGGGAATGCATTATTACTGATGCCATGAATAGTTACTCATACTCAATGCTCTGATGTCAACACTGGATAACTTATGAAACGATGCGACATAATCCTAGTGTTACTGCAGCACAAAAGGGATGACAAAAAAAACCTCCAAAGAAGACTGCAAACTGTCCTTGGTGAAAATATCGAGAGGTTCAACACACGTAATTCGATAAAACCTGAAAGCTAGCAGGGACAGCAGCAACCGACGCTGCAGGTGTTATAAAGAATAAGCCTAGTAAGCATGTTTGTGTGGATGCACACATCTGTAGTTTTAGTTTATACCTGATCAGCTCCTGGGACATAGAGCTGTAGTGCAGGTTGAGGCGGACGATGTTGTTCTCCTGCAGCTCCTCTATGGATGCCTGACTCCCAGAAGTCTGCTGCAGCTCTGGGTCCAGCTCCTGCACAAAATACCTCTGATCTGCTGGAAGCCACAGTACCTACACACACAAAAATAAGGATGGGGTTTAATAATTTAGAGAGGACAACTAGCAAATACCAGTCACATTTAACGTTTTAAGAAGGAAGGTCTTGGAGGTCACTATCTGCTCCAGGAGGATATAACATTTAAATTACACAGGGATTCATTTTTGCTACAAATACACCCCAAGCACCCTCTATAACTGACAGTGAATATTTAGTGTAAATATCTAGTGCAGTGTGCTTCCAATATTCAGTATTATTAGATCTCTTCTTTATTTTAGGCGTAGACAAAGCGTTACATGCACTCTTCAATCCATATAACCGAAATACTTGACTACCTGGCTAGAGTTGATGGAGGATTCGTTTTGAATGACCTCCAGGGTTCGAGTGATCCATGTGTCCTCGTATGGGTGACCTGGAGGCGGCTGACGGAGGTCGAAGATCACCAAACTTTGGTGTTGTGCAGCTAAGTCCAAAAACTCTTTCAGTGTGGGCACCGTCTGGTTCTCCACCTGGGCACGTTCATCTGGGCCCAAAGATGAGGCTGTGCCAAATGGATCCCTCTGGAAAAACAGTAATAAGGAAAGATGTTGTGGAAGTTGTTACATACAATTACATACCAGGATTCATTCAATATCCCTCCTGAAAATCAGATGCTGGCTGATGTGTCTCACTCAGTATTTTCGACAGCATTGTAAATTTATGATGCCACCTGGCAGAGATTAAAGCCTTGCAAAATTCTTTAATCTGTATTTACTTCCCTTGAGGGCTTTACAGCAATTTTGACGATAATTAGTTGGCTACGCTCCAGAGCATATTTCATATAAATGCAAAAAGCCTAAAATAGCTTCCAGCACACAAATCTACACTATATGGACAAAAGTTTAATAATACACTGAAACGTATGTTCCTTATGTGCTTTTTGAACATCCCATATTACATTTAGGCCATTTTGCTGTAATAATAACCTCCACTCTTCTGGGAAGATGTTTCACTAGATTTTGTAGTGTACCACTCAAGATCTTCCACGCTAACCCATGTAAAGCTTACAGTATCTTCATGGAGCTGGCTTTGTATACTGGTTTGATTCTCCTAGTGCAAGTAAAGGGAAAATCTTTTTCTTTCAGCTGCTCTCATTAGGGGTCGCTACAGCTGATCATCCATCTCTATACCCCCTGTCCTCTCTATACCCCCTGTCCAAACCATCTCAATCTCACCTCCCTCACCTTTTCTCCAAAATGTCCTAAATGTTCCTCTAATAAACTCATTTATAATCCTGTCCATCCTCATCACTCCCAACGAAAACCTCAACATCTTCAGCTCTGCTACCTCCAGCTCCACCTCCTGTCTTTTACTCAATGCCACTGTCTCTAATCCATACAACATCGCAGGTCTCACCACAGTCCTATAAACTTTCCCTTTCACTCTTACAGATACTCTTCTATCACAAATCACTCTTGCTATCACTCTACTCCACCCACTCCACCCTGCCTGCACTCTTTTCTTCACTTCTCTAACACACTCTTCATTACTTTACACTGTTGACCCCAGGTACCTGAACTCCTCCACCTTCACCACTTCTCCCTGCAACCACACCACTCCACTGCCCTCCCTCTCATTCACACACATGTATTCTGTCTTACTCCTACTGACTTTCATTCCCCTTTTCTCCAGCGTGTACCTCCACCTCTCCAGGCTCTTCTCAACCTGCTCCCTACTCTCACCACAAATAACAATATCATCCGCAAACATCATAGTCCACGGAGACCCCGTCTGTCAACCTGTCCATCACCACTGCAAACAGAAAAGGGCTCAGAGTCGATCCTTAGATCTAATTCCACCTCCACCTTAAAGCAGTCTGTCGTTCCTACTGCACACTTCACTGCTCCCACACTGTCCTCATACATGTCCTGCACCACCCTCACATACTTCTCTGACACACCAGACTTCCTCATACAATACTACATAGTGTATTTAAGAAACCTTTTGTATATAGTTGAGGGCAGAAAATTACATAAAGCATTCAAACTCAATTTTGTGAAATTTCTTTCATTTTATCATACATTTCATTTGAGTTAATTCGAGTATGCGATTTGCATTATAAATTGTTTCAGTATAATAGCCAAATAGTGGCTTTTGCAGTTATTATTGACTGGATCACTACAATTTGTATAAAAATTACAACAAAATGAGTCTATTTCAAAATCGCATTAACCCCCACCAAAGTTATTGCCGAAGCCAATTAATTGTTTTTGCTATACATTGAAGACATTTGGGTTTAAATAAAAAACACAGAACTTTTGTTTAAATCCACATGCTTTTTAAGTAATAAGAAAATATACAAGATAAACTAACATGAAGCTGAAATCATTTAGAGCTATTACACAAGCATTGGGCATATGCATTTTTCATGTTTACTGTTGCAGCCCATATTAGAAAGGAAAGTGTTACAATATAAGTGTATTTGTGCATTAAAAGATGGAAAAGCTGTACCACTGTAGCCGCAAGAATTGTTTTCTGACTGCTGATTGTTTGGCTAAAAGAATTTCTTCATTATCGATACTACAATCACTGTCTAGAGGAAAGAATCAACACCTAAGTTCCACATTCTTACCTGTAGGAACCAGGCTCCAGCTCTGAGCATCTCCAGCTCAGCCCAGGTGAACATGGCTGCTGGAGTGTTTGTTCGATTGGGAAACACCTTGCGCACATCAGTTGTTCGCCTCAATGTGCTGTCGTGCATGAGGAAGGGAACTCCGTCATAGCTGCAAGAAAGAAGGAAATACTTGGATTTATTATGACAAAGTTTGTGTCAGGGTTTCTGCAGATTTCACCAAGTCAAATTTAGGACTTTTTAAAACCTTTTTAAAACTATTAAAAATGAAATGTACGACCTTTATCGTGACATTGAAATCAAACACACTAATCGCTAAACTTACACTTCGAAATAGCTGAAAAATATCTGTGGTTCAATCCAAGAGAGATTCGTGCCAATAACAGGAAGCTGATTGCATGTTGGTCTGATTTGTACTCGTAATACAGTGAATTATATTTAGAAATACAACCCAGAAAACTAACCAACAAAATAATTCTAAACTGCTGCAGGAGCATTTGAATGAGCATAAGAGGGAGGGTTACATCGGAAAATGTTCTGTTTAAAATTATTTAAGACCTACAACAGCGACTTTTAAAACCTAAAATTTTATTGTTACATTTAAGACTCTTTTAGACTTTTCATCCCAAATAGCCCTACTAAAAAAAAAACTCTGGCCACAATCCAGTATTTGAGTTTTGAAAATTGTTGCCAGCATGCCTTCCTGACCATCTTACAGAGACTCCGCAGTAATCTCTAGAGTTAGATAAGCGTGTTTAGATATTGGGAAAATTCCCATGTTTTTCAAGGTGTTTATTTCTTCTAGACAATTCAAAAGCTAATACAAGAAGAAACCATAGACTAATAGTAGGGCAGGATAGGAAATTAAATATGGCTTAATTTGGAAAGCATACATTTCCCAATGGAATTCCCAATGGATTTCCCAATGACAGTGTTTGTGTTAACATCATTTGCTTATGTACATGCAGCACAGATGACATTGGTTACCCCTTTGCTGAGTAACCCTATGTCTACCTAATTGCCAGTCATGCAAACAGGGGAATTACAAGGGGCTCCTGCAGGCCTGCCAACGGGATTATCTAGGAGATAATGAGCGCATTTGCTTGTCACAGAAGACCTGGAGTGGCACCAGGAGGCTACCTGTATCTGATCACTATTTATAGCCACCTGGATGGCATGACCTTTTTGTCCAGGGGAAAGATCTGATAAATGCGCGGCTCATTAAAGGGTTCGACTGGTGGCTTTGACGTGTCAGGGATCAGAGAATGGATTGTAAGCATGGCTGTTGTGTGCTAGCAGTACAGGGAGATGTAATCAGGTGTAATGAGGTGATGAAAACAAGAGGTTGGGCTGTTGCTCACAGTTTGAAATAATTACAGTGATGGATAATGGAGAGAGTGGGAAAAAAAACAGCAGCAAGAAAGAGAACTAAAAGACAGTTTGTAAAAGACAGACAGATCATATTGACCTAATGTCAAAAAATAGCAAAAATGAGAGATATAGAAAAAAGACAGAGACCAAAGACAAAAAGACAGAGAGCCAGGTCCTCAGCTTCAGATGAACGCTAGACAAGGGGTGGATTGAGAGAATGTTCTTATTTAATAGACACCACAGAAAAAAATACAAAAAAACAGGTGCAGAGAGTGTCCCTACTGAATAGAGACATTAGAAGAAAAGAAAAAAAAGCAAAGACAAAACCAGCAAAAGGGGGCAGGAGATTATCCTAGTTTAAGGAAATTGCATTTATATAATAGTCTCCTCAGACAAAAACATATTAATAAATTATAGCAATACTGTGTCCAATTAGTAGTTTCCCTGGGGTGAGAGATAAACAGACCAACAGAAGATAGACATGAAAAGACAGAAAAAATAAAGAAAGGGGCTTGGTGAAAGACAAATAGGTGAGCAACTGAGCCCTGTTATTAGTGATAGTGGATAAAGAAGACAGAAAGACACAAATACAGTGTGACTGGCACAAAGTGGGACTGTTCTCACAATAACAGTGAGAGAGAAACAAAAGAGTGAGAAAGTAGGAAAGAGATCCAGCTCACCTTATAGTGACATCAGTCTCTAGTCCCTTTCCTCCAGACTCCACAGCTTTCAGGAAGGACATCAATGTGTTCTCCGGTGCAAGCTGTATGAACACAGTAACAGATTCATTTATTCTTTTTTCGCAAAATAATCTAAAAATCTAAAGAATTTCTTAGTGAAGTCAATTAAACATCATACAACAGCCTGTGGACTTATTGGTGATTTTACCATTGGAGCGCCTCTGTGCCCGATGAGGATAGGTGCGGGGCCCAGCGTGCCCTCTTCTTTAATGCAGGGGGAATACATGCCCAGAGGAACCAGATACAAGGCAAAGAGCACAGCCAGATATGAGCCCAGAATAGCCACCTGCCTCACTGTGAGAAAAAAGTGACAGGGATTCATTGTTTTGAAAAACCCAATCTATCTTCTCAAATGTGCAGAATTCAATCACAGGGCTACCTCAAAAAAAAACCCTGGCAAATACCATTTAAATCTTTGTAATAGTGCAATAGTATAACAGTCCTTAATCCAGAAAGAGACCTGAGTCATAATTTCATCTCTAATGAATTACCTGTGTGCCTCCTTTATGGCTATAATGAAAACCTGAAGCCACAATAAAGAACCATGGGATAGTTATTTTTTGCCAAGGGACCCATACTGCAAGGGACATCTGGTGCCTTAATTTTCTGTTGAAAGACTGTTCCAACACATGGGTTCCAGGACAAAAAAGAGCCTTGATCAGGGTCCTTCTTGTTCCCTGATTTGGTCTGTCATATAAGTTGTGCTCAGCGGGACTGTAGTGCAGAGTAGGATGTGATAATGTGTGACTGACTGCTTGCTTTTGCTGTTTGAGGCAGCTAGCTTGCACTGAATTTTAAATACTGCTATTATTACTTTAGATATCATTGGTGTTTTTTTAATGCCACCATTCAGGCTGATGTGGACCCAGGAGACAAAAAAAGTATATGAAATCAAATAAATGCTACAGCAGTGCAAATCAGTGTATTTAAACCTGCATGAACCAGCTCACCTTCTATAGCAGATCTATAGTTTCTGCTTAGCCAGATTATCATGTGTTTTTATGTAAATAATCAGAAGCTCATTATACAACACACTAGATAAAGACTAGTTCAGAAACCAGAGATTATTTACAGTATCCAATTATTTTATTTACCCACTCTGGTGAGAACTGAAGACATTGAACTGAAGTTTATAGGACAAAGGCATATGAATCTGTCACTGCTTCAATACTAATTCTAGCAACATCTCAGTCAACTATGATACTGCGCTTTCACTATTCAGTCATATCAATTGCTCATCTGGGCCTTTGTAAGGAAATAACTTTTAAAGTGTATTTCACAAACTTTAGTTGAGTACCCAGCCACTGTGGATATTATATTGCCCAGGACATCTGTAATCATGTAGTACTTCACTGTAGTACTGTACACCTACTGATGGTGATCCTAACAGACATTAAAAAATGCATCTTGTATGTTTTCTGTCATTTACAAAATCACATTTATTTTTTTTGTAACTGGGAAAAAATTAAAGTAGACACATTGAAATTTAGAATAGTGAAATCAAAGCGTTCCCATTTGTTGTCTCATAGATATGGGGGGGTTCATCAAAGTTTTATTGGCAGTATTGGCTTTTCATTCAGGGAAACAATTTCACCAATGGGTTCCAACATGTCGCATGCTACTCCTTTCATAAATGTTAAATAAAGATATTCGTTTTGATGATTATTTTTGAATGAGAAAAAGCTCATTAATCTACACAAACGTATCACCCAGACCTTCTGTCAGAGCTGCTGTTATTAAAAAATGAATCAACATCTTCTGATCTGAGATTTGTATAAATGTTTTAATAAACGTTAATGAGGAAATTATTCATCATCCCCTACAGCTACTGTTCTGAAGAAACTAAATGGACTGCAATTATGCAAAGTAGTACGAAGACTACTATGGGTTCGTAGAGGCGCACGACTGCACGGCAGTAATGCCTTCATAGTGTCATTAAATTAGATTCGGCCATGACTTAAGAAGAAATAAATGTCATGAAAAGAAAACGAAGGTTTGGAAGAACAATCCGGGTAATTCTACCACTTTAGACCTGTTTTTGAAAAGCCTTTATCTATAATTCACAAGTACAAGTTATTCCTTATAAAAGAAAACTGTTGATCTGCACCACTCCCTGCTAAAAACAATGATCTTAATTACTTGCTGTAGTTTAAAAGCTTTATGACGGATAATTAATCCAACAGGTAATGAGCTGCTTCAATCCAAACAGCATGATTGGAGTAAACCAGGCATTTAGTAATCACATCCCATGTTAATTGTACACTACAAAACCTAATTGATTTATCCACAAACCTGTTCTCGAGCTTTCTGCACAACTCACTGTGGGCACCACTTAAATCGTATTTAATCACACAGAGAAAAATTTATCTTAAATATAATAGGTGGATCATTGCCCAAGTCAGTATAATCCTAATGCTGCAATATAATCCATTTATAAGCTTTAGAACTCGCACAAATCTGGTCGTTATACAATAGAGGGAAAAACAAAATGGCACCCGTGTTTACGTCTCTGCTGTATTAGTGCAGCCGAGTCGCCAATAAAGCTGCTAACAGCCAAGACAGTGAAGTTCATCGAAGGCTGTTACACTGTCGATCATATCTAAACCCTTGAGACTGAAGTAAAGTGGGTATTTCTCTCTGATATAACTGCAATGTCCTTGGCTGTATATATCATAATAAATTGGACATATCTTTCTACAAGTAAAAAAGAATTCAATGCATCTTTCAAATTAAAGTTGACTTGATCTCTGGGGGGGTATTGGTGAGGATGTCTGCGTGTCAAGATAGAGAATTACAGAGAGAATGAGTAAGGGAGTGGCCGAGAGGGAGGGAGAGAAAGATGTCTGTGTTGTATGAACAATAGAGCCGGTGTGTCTGTGGACAAACGTCTGACACGGTCGGTGCGAAAGAGTTCGAGCAGAGCCGTGACCCTCAGGCTCGTCATTCCTGCTTTTTTTTCTGTCTCACTCGTTCATCATCACCTCATCAAGGCCCCAATGAGAGTCCCAGACGTGACTCACATGTCATAGCCTCGCAGTGCCCATGACAACCAGAGACAGAGGGATGAGGGAAAGAGTGAGAGGAATACAAACGAGGAGAGGGAAAATTGCGAACGCCACAATAGCAAAGTTCTGCCTGTGAAGGACGCCGAATGCGTCATAGCACACTGCAGTGTAAAGCTGCGTCAAATAAACATAGCAAAGGCTGGTAGAACAACTGACTCACTACCATTCATTGGATTCCTTAAATATTGTATGGTGATATACAATATTAATAAAGTTCATATAACAACAGAGAGGAGAGTTGATATGGACTTATTATTAATTTACAAAAAAAAAAAAAAAAATTACAGCATCTGCACCGATCAGCCATTACATTAAAACCTCCTGCCTAATATTGTGTAGGTTTAACTTGTGCCCCTGAAACAGCTCTGATTTATAAAGGCATGGAGGTCACAAGACCTTTGAGGGTGTGCACTAGCACATTCTTTAGGTCCTGGAATTTCACAGGTTGAGCCTCTATTCATTTGACTTGTTTGTCCAACACATCTCACAGCTGCTTGATCAGATTCAGAGCTGTGGAATTTGGAGGCCATGTCACCTTGAAGACTTTTTCATGGTCTCCAAGCTGTTCATTAATAATCTTTAAAGTGTTGCGGGGAGCAATATCCTGCTGAAAGAGGTCACTGCTATTTGTGAATAATGTTGCCATGAGGGGGTGTACCGTGAGGAGGTAGGGAGCACAACATTGCATCATACTGGGCAGAGGCAAAGACAAAGCTTACCATCTTCCCATAGTGCATTCTGGGGCCATTTCTTTTCCAAGTATGCAATGCACACACAAGCCATCATCCACATGGGGTAAAAGAAAATGTGATTCATGAAACCAGGCCACTGTCTTCCACATTCAAGTTCTTATATGCCCATTGTAGGTACTTTTGGCAGTGTACAGGTGGGCACTCTGACAAGTCTGCAGCTACACAAACCCACTGTTACAATGATACAGTGCTAGAGTAATTTTTCGGTCGATGGACTAGCCTTCACTTCCAATGTGTACCAATCTGCTTTTGGCACCAAATACCCTGTCAATGGTTCACTGGTTGTCCTTCCTTGGTAGACATTAATAAATGCATAATAAGAACACCCACAAACCGTGACCCAGTTGTCCAACCATACCAATTTAGCCATTGTTGAAACCTTACACTTGCACATTTTTCCTGCTTCTAATTTACCTTCTTGCTTGAAATATAGTTTAAAGGGATCTCTGGTATAGAAATAAAAAGTAACAAGAATGACCAGACTTGATGGTGATAAGAGAGGGACTTCCTGTCTACATCATAGTCACTGAGTTTGACTTCTTCTTCTTACTATTTTGTTACATTTATATAAATATATTTGCTCCAGATGTGTGGAAAAGTCCATAAAAACGTATCTCTAGGTCCAGACTAATAAAGCCAACTAGCAATCCTATTTAAAAAAACATCTTGTACAGTCCAAGTAACAACCATAAGAAAAATTCCTAAAGACAAAAAAACTGTAAAATTTACATTATGTTTATAAATTACAAATACTGAGATTAGTCACACTCACCTCTCTTATTCATTCGAAAGAAGTGTAAGGCTATTGGCCAAGACAGGAGAGCCATGAATGAGACTCCACCCACATGCAGAAAAGGTGCGGTGACCTATTGAATTAAAACGAATCAGTTGTATGAATAAAGTCATTGTGATAATGGAAAACTTCTAAATGCCATTTCAAATAATGATAGGTTAAGACTGAGCAACCTGAAAAGACAGAAGAAGCGTCTGCCACTCTTTGCTCCACAGATCAGAGAGCACAGCTGTGGCACTGACAGAAAATGTCAGGGTCACCAGAATACCAATCTGCACAAAGTCATCCAACAAACTGAATCAGTTGAAACACTTAAAACACTGTCTTAATACTAGATATTTAACATTCAGGCTGTATTAATATTACAATGTGTTTAGAAAGTATTTACTTTGTGGCTCCAGTGCAGAAAAAGTCTCTGTCCCTCAGAGAGAAGACACACCGCTAAGACCTGCCAGAGAAATTAAGTTAATGAAATGAAATACTAAAAAAAAAAAAACACCAGAGATTATATTACATAAATAGTGCAGATCTATAGCCAGATCTTACCAGCAAAAGAGCGATGTAGGTAAACAGTGCTGCAGCCACCACCAGCAGCACCACTGACCAGGGAAACCAGAAGCCTATATTCCCAAAGTTAAACCTGATAGGAAACAAAACAAAAAAGACATTTAAAGCATAGTGGACATACACTATGTACATACATTTTATGGACGTCTTACTAAACAACTTACTGTAATTTACGGACTATTAAGGGCAAATATAAGCCGCACCCACTAAATTTTACACAGATTTTTATTTTGAACATAAACACGCCGCACCTGACTATAAGCCGCAGGTGCCTACACTGAAACTAATGAACCTTACACAGGCTTTAATGAAAGGCAGTGTCTGTTACACGACTTGTATCTAAACAGTAGCCTACCAAGAAAGTAATTGTTCACTGTCTTTTTTCTGAAGTTTTTCTTCTGGCATCGTCGTGCCTTTAAAAATCACCATCGGTGAAGCTTTTCTCCCGATGCCGTGCAGCTGCATTTCTTGTTGACAGTCCTTAACCCGTTCGGCAATTTCATTGGTCTAATGTTATGGGGTTCAGTTTTTTGGCATAAAGCTTGTGAAACCGGGAAAAACCCAGGAAAAATCCATAAATTCGCCGCTTCATTGTTTAAAGCGTGGGAAAAAAGTAGCGGCTTATAGTCCGGAAAATACGGTATATTCTAAACAACTGTGTGACTTCAACTTTGTGGTAACAGTTTGGAGAAGGTATCCTAGTACTTTTGTCCATATAGTGTAGCTTGGTTGAGCATCTACAATCTCCTGATGATATAAACTGGACCAACGGTGGCGTTACGAGATTTAGCGTCTCTCCACTTATGTCATTATTCACCACTTATGCCACTTATGCACTTCTGGTTGGATGCTAACTGCATTTCATTGGCTCAGTACATGTACCTTGCACAATGACAATAATGTTTAATATAATCTAATATTGTGGAATTGGATATGTTTTATCAGCCAAAAAAAGCAACAATGAAAAAAACACTGGTCAGGAAATTAGCTAGAATTAAACAACTAGATAAAGTAACTTACTACGGATTGGCCTTTTGCTTTTGATTTCCTTCTTTCTTTTTCTTTCTTTTATTCCAAACAGTTCATTGAATTTGTTTCAGGATTGTAGATTCTTTATTAATTCTTGGTAAAAAAAAAAAAATTATTATACGTAGCTCGTGTATTTTGCCCAGGAGTGTATAGTTGACATATAAATGCTTTAGTTATAAAATGGTTATTATGGGAAAATCTTTAAATGGTCAAGGACAAAGCAAGAAAACCCCAATGTCATTGTTGCTGATGGTGAATGTTTGGGGCTTAAAATATAATTTGTACCTTTTTTTTTTTTTTTTAAATACCCTCATATGTCATGAAAATATTATCAAAGTTCGTGGCAACATGATTTCAGATGTTTAAAATAAACCTTACAAGTTGCTTACAAGTAAAAGTTCATCCTATTTCCTGTCCCTGGTAACATATACAAGCCAGACTGTGTTCACCTATCTTTCTTTTCTGTGCTTCGAGTCACACACTTTGTGTGGCATCTTGCTGTATTTTGCATTTGCGTATTTTTAGCAGCATGATAACCGCAGACAAACAAGGAAAAGTGCACTTGGTGGTTTGTGTGCACTCCACTGTTACTTTGTCTGTGGAACTATGCATGTGCTAAAAATTTTAATTGTTAATTGTATATATAATAAAAAAACAAGCTGTTTCAACATATTACTACTAGGTATAAATCATGGTTATCTCAAACGCAGTGCATCCGCTGTGCTAGTTTTAATTTCTTTCACTATTTAGAAATATGCAGAGTTATTAGTAGAACTACTTATTATTACAAAAGAGCATTACAAACTAAGAAGCTAATTATTATTAAAGGGATGTAAGTATTTTAATATATGAAATATATGGACAAAAGTACTGGGACACCTGACATTTCTAACCAATTGTGGCTCTTCCCCAAACCACAAAGTTAGATGCACACCATTGTATAGGATGGGTTGGGATGCAATGGCATTAATTTTTTTCCATCACTAAAAGTAAAAGACACAAACCTAGCATGCTAATGGCCCTGTCTACAAAGCCAAATCCATGGTGATATGGTGTACATGGTTTGGAATGGAAGATCTTAAATGGCCAACTATAGAGCTCTGACCTCAACCCTATGAACATCTTTGGAATGAATTGCAATGCTGACTGCCCCCAGACCTCCTCACCCTACATCAAAAGCAGACTTTACTTGTGGCTGAATGAGCACCAAAAATGTATTAGAATTTTTTAAAGCAAAAAATTTAGATTCTCTAAAATTTAGATCGCTCTAAATCAGAAAAATTAAATTTCTTTGCAACATCAAAGTACTGATGATATTTGTGATTCTTTCAAATAATGGTTTATGTAGCAAATAAAAACATTATAAGGAAAAAAATCAACTGTCAGCATAATGCGGAGTGATGATGGAGTGATGATGGAGTGATAGCTCCACTAATGCAGCTGATACAAATCTGAGTTACTCTTACCATCCTGTTTAATCGTTTCCTGTAGCACCACATCCTAAATTGACTCATTCCTCTTATACTACAGCAGGTTGCTAATGTTAAGTTGTGAAGTTTTATTGTTCTGTCTCCTGAAGTTCATAAAGTAAAAAAAATGTAAAAAGGAAAGGCCAATCTATCTATGAAGGCTGTCCAATATTGGGAATGAATAAAGGAAAAGACTAATACAAAGTGTAATAGTGAAAAAAGTGTAAAAACTATTACACTGGAGACTCCTTCCAGAAGCCTTTGTTTGTGAAGTTGTTACTATAGAAACAAAACTGTAATATTACATGCTCATAAAAATAAAATACAGTAATTTTATAGATTGGAGCTTCACTTACCAATCAAAGTCATCATAGTCATTCTGAGCCTCACTCCAGAAATACAGGAACACCAGGGTCAGGAAAAATGTTGCGATGAGTAGAATAAAACTAGCAAACTCCAACTGAAATAGTAAGACAAACAAACAACTTTCAGTAATGACAGCACAATCATTCAGTGTGTCTCAGTAAGGAAGGAGACTACCAGAGGAAAGAAGCTGCACTGGAGTCATTTATATTGTTTGTCATTCAGATGGATTGCTGGCTGTAACACTCCTCCAATCACTCCCCTGTCTTTATCCCTAAAAGACGCTACGACTCAAGAAGTAATTTATCATTTAGAAGGCTGTTTTTGGGCTGAAGTAGAGCAGAACTGTTAACGTGGAACGAGAAAGTGCTTTTATAAAACGCACTGCTTCAGCAGAGTGTGTAATCGATGCTGTCTTCATGAAATCAGCAAAACCTGAGCGAAGTGTCTAAATAAGCCTTTTCTAATAAATTGTGTGTGTGTGTGTGTGTTACAGCTAAACACAACTATCTCGACCTAACAAGCCTGGATTCAACACACAATTTATCTTACCGAATGTATCCATAGCATGTGTGAATAAATAAGAGAGCGGAAGCACAATTCAGAGACCCTTATGAATAAAAGGTTAAATTAACGTGTGGTCTTTCTGTGTAAAAAGGACAGACAGCTATCATCCACTTTATTAGAAACACTTTTACATCTGTACATCCAATCAGCCAGTCGTGTTTCAGCACTGTAATGCAGAGATCTTCAGTGAATGTTCACATCAAATGTTACTGTGATCCCAGTTACTTGGACAGAGGCATAGTTTCTAGTGCTAGACTGGTGTGACTGGTTGCTGGGTTTGAGGATGTCGGAAAAGTTGCTTCCAGGATATTTTGAAAGCATAACAGTCTCTAGAATTTACACAAAATAATGGAAAGCGGTAGGCAAAATTTTACATTTCACAGTGCCCACTGTGGCCTCAGATTCCTATCGACCTCAAGGTTTAGTATGATGTGAGATTGGACATGCTTTTCTGCTCGACTTGGCTGTATACGCTGATCAGGCATAATAATGTGACATAACAGTGTGACCAGTGAAGTGAATAACACTGATTATCTCTTCATTATGGTACCTGTTTGTGGGATTTACTTGATGTGTTAGAAGCAGGAAAAATGGGTAAGTGTAAAGATTTGAGTTAGTTTGACAAGAGCCAAATTGTGATGTCTAGACGACCGGGTCAGAGCATCTCCAAAACTGCAGCTCTTGTAGGCTGTTCCTGGTCTGCAGTGTTCAGTGTTTATCAAAAGTGGCCAAGAAAGGAACAGTGGTGAACCTGGGACAGGGTCATAAATGGTGATGGCTTTGATGCATGTTGGGAGTGAAGGCTTTGATTCTTACTCATCACTTATCCTCTGACTAGATACTCTTGCACCATTCTGTGTTAACGGACTGTTGTGCGTGTTGTGTCAAGAGATCTTGACTGCTGATTTTCTCATTGAAATCAGCAGGTTCTGAACTACTCAAACCACCTAAACTGGCAACAACAACCATGCCATGTGATCATATTCTTTCCCCATTCTAGTGTTTGATGTGAACACTGAAACTCTTGACTTGTATTTGCAGGATTTGAGGCTTAAGCCAATCATCTGATGGATAATAAGAGGTGCTGTCATCAAGGACTTGGAGATTGATTCTGTCTCTGGATGGTGTTGTTCAGGTTTAGCTCAAGTTTTAGTGATATCTCCTGAGTAAAGTTCTGTGTGTGTGTGTGTGTGTGTGTGTGTGTGTGTGTGTGTGTAAATTTCTAACCCTGCTACAGCAGCACTCTCCCGGTTGGGCTCTGGCCCTTTGATAGCGCCTCCATTGGCAGCCATAGAGTCCAGCCAGACAGGAAACAAACGGCTGGTGCTCGTAGCGCTGAAGCAGCTGCCTACGGATAACCTTTAACCTCCCCAGCTTCAGTGTGGACAGGCTGATGGGAGAGCGGCCCATGGGTCACCATGGAGCACACGTCACTCACACGCTCAGTTGCACACGCACCACAGTGACAAGGGGATATACACTGCCAGTAGAGGAGGAATCAGTCCATCATCTACCAGACCTAAGAGAGAAAGAGAGACAGAGAAACAGAGAGAACAGGCAGTTAAAGTGGATAAAGAGGGTTGGAGAACAGAAAGGTGCAGAGCTGTAATGAAAGACAGTGATGCGATAAGAAAAACAGTGTAAAAAAAAAAGCAGAGAGAACGAAACAAGAGAGAAGGAGAGACGATAAGAGAGAAAGAGACTGAGATGATTGAAAAAGTTTTTTCAAATGCCAACTTCTTAATATGGAGGTGTAAGAGATTGAAACATAATACCATGACAATATCTTTTTTCTTTTTCGTTTTAAATGTAATCATTTTTTTTTATTTCAATCCAATTGATCTTTTCAGAGTTAATTACAATTGTCTACAGCTAAGGATTAAATAAAAATAAAATAATTACATTCTGACATAATGGGCCAATATTTGAATAATGTAAAAAAGAAAGCTCACTGATAAGAATAAAGCTGATTCTGAGAATTGGCCAAGTATGCAAGAGCATGCAAGGAATTTATTTCCAACCAACAGTGCACAATTAACATATAGGCAGTGCAAAGCGGTGCTGGACTGAAGGAGACATACACTTAAGCTACATGTTTACAACACAAATAAATGACCACGCACAGACGACAGTACAAATTGGGCCAGGACAGAAAAGTATATGTTTTTTCCAATTGGCTAAAGAAGCATATTGCACATAGGTATGATATTTTATGACAAACACTAATACAAACATGACAACACATAAGTAAATATAACTAAATGCCCAAGCAGGGAATACATTACACATAGGCCTTGGGCTGAGAGAGACATTATAAGGCAGTGATTGTACACTTAGTTAAGAAGGCGTATTGTATGAGTGTGATATTGCACAAAGTAGAAGAGATAGTAAAATGTCCAGTATAGACTGGTATTACAGAAGGATGTTTAGAATTTTTGTGGCAGCTAGAAGAAAACTATGATGGGGGGTCCTTTACAATTCTCCCAGCCTGTTTCCTGACAAGGAATGTGTGCTGTTTACTGTACATAAGCATACCTTGTATCCATAAACACACCCTGTATATACACTTTTTCCTATATATATATATCTTTATATATTTTATATTTTACATAGTTTATTCTCTTTATTTATCTGCCTTCTTATTTTTATTTTTTATTTTTTCCTCTCCCCATCCTATTCCCTCATGCCGGACAGTTGTAAAAAGCATTTCACTGTACCTCGTACTCTGTATGTATGTGTATGTGACAAATAAAATTTGATTTGATTTGATTGATTGCCTATCCTGAAATAAGGCTGGTTTGTCCAGATGATGTGCTCTGGTGACCGAACTATTCTCTGAGGTCTACGCTTTTTTAGTTGGGTGGAAGTCAAACCAACTGAATAACCAAAGCTCAAAAATCATTATGATGGTATCAAACACTAGTTATTTAAACCCATGTTATTTAAAACTTAAAAATTCATACTGTTATCCTGCCTATAGAAACTCCTACACCTAATTTCTAATAGAAATTTGTTGTAAATTTAGCATAATGACCCTTAAACGCATCAAAGTAAAATCGACTTAATAATCACTACCTGTATCATCTCACAAATAAACTGAGTGTGAGGTTGGCAGTCTCAGCATTAAAGAAGAAATGAAATGGGATTCATTTATATTCATGGCATTTTGCGGACTCCCTTATCCAGAGCGACTTACAGAAGTGCTTTGAAGCCTTAATCAATAAACACATCTTAATACTGGTTCATTACAACACACACCAAGAATACTATACTCTGTTGGAAGAAGAAACAGCTAGAAAGAGAGTTTTTTTGAAAGAGAAGAAGAGCTAGAGGTAAGTCTGTAGACATCGAACAGCTGTTCAGACATCAAGTAGAATTTTTGTTCACCTAAGTGCTAGAAGAGTCTTAAAGCATGTCTGTAAGAGCTGGTGGGACTAGTCGAGCATTGGATGAGAATTGGCGGGAGCAAGTATAATAGTTGGTGACAAAAGCTGTGGGTTACTGGTGCATTTTTTCGCTTTCTAAGTGAGCATCAATGTTTAAAATCTCTCATGCAGGCTGCTACAGGAAGTCAATGGAGGGAGTGTAGCGTTGGGGTGATGTGGGAAGGAAGTTGAAGAGGTTGAATGTTTTTTAAAGGCAGACCTGCCAAAAGTGTGGTGCAGTGGTGATTTGCACATTTTTGCCATTTTTATGGAATGTTAAACTCATTGCCAACTGCAGAAATGACGGCAGGAGGGAGGTATCATAAGAACTTTGTAATACATTTATAACTAAGTTATGCACTTATCACTGAATTTGCTTTCACAGCTGGAATATGTACTGAAGTTAACACCTGACAAAAGCATTATTTACTCAATCTAATTTACATCTCATTTGTTTAGAGAGAAGCCTGCCAGTAATCATGAAAACCTCAAATTTGCGACGTGTGTGTATGGATACAGCTGCTATGTGAGGAGTACAGTTTACACAGTAATCTGCATACAGCAGAATATCAGGTTACACAATGGGACAGCGTTCTTGATAACTTGACGTCAAATAATACCACAACACCTCACCATTTACGTTGGTATTGTCAGGTGATCGAGTAGTTCATTACAAAGGATGTGCACAAGAGATGCTACAAACGCCCATACAATACTTGGAGCAGTTATATTGCAAACAAATTGAATAAAACAACTTTGTATACTGTAGAATTATTTCCGTTTTCAAATTTGTCCAGGCATAACAATGCTCCTGTGAACAAATTATGATCCAAATATTTTGCCAAGGTTGGAGTAGGAGAACAAGGTAGCCTGCACTAAAACTTTACCTCAAGTCCCAACTACAAGAATTGTGGAATACCCACTACACCCAAGGCCTCCTTGCTAGATGTTCAATTAAAATTAAATCAATTCTTCCTAATGGGCAAGCCAAAAGTGATGACCCCAAAGAAAATCTCCTTTCGCTGATATTAGAAAAAGAAATTGACTTAACCTCTCCTCAACTGGCTGACACTGGATATTTATTTATTACAGTTTCATCATTGTTGGAGTGACCTCTGTACTGCTCTTGTGGCTAAATAGGCACAAATTTCACATATACAATCCTAAAAAAAAAATTAAGTAAAAAATCTGGAATGGGACTTTCACAAACAACATACGGTTGTCAGATAGGTCCGATATCCAAATACTTATGACCCTACTAAAGTTTTAGTATCAAAAAAAGTTTCAAACTAGAATCCTTTTAAGCGGCTAGGAACTATTAAAATGGCAAAAATCTTGATCAAAATTCATACTTGACTGAGGGCCATTGGCCAAAGTAAATGTTGCATTATAATTATCAAAATTAAAGTTGCTATGATCCCCTCATTTATGATTTTCATTATATTTAGAAATAAACAAATAGAAAACATTACTTCATGATCCGCTTAACTATTGCATTTTTAGAGTTCAGTTCAGCTTTATGTTTTCTACTTCAAAAAAACTTATAGTACAATGAAAACACTGCAACAATCCCTTTTAGAGTTCCTTGCCTAATACAGCTATTCAAGCTTTCATTTTTGTTATTTTATTTATTAAACATTTTATTGGGGAGAATAAATACTGTCAAAAATAAAAGAATGGCATTTTTCAGACTTTTCCTCTGCTCATATATGTCATGGCGGGCCAAATTAAAGTGCACCACGAGCTAACTTAGGCCCACAAGCTCTAGATTGGGCATCTGTGGCTTAGGGTATGCGATTCAGTAAACCTTTAGAGGATGTTTAGAAATAG
>JBCEWE010000467.1:3372500-3400000 GCA_039877035.1 Silurus lanzhouensis | reverse complement strand
AACAGCCCATTCCACATTTAGTCTCCATTTGCTGTTATATTAACCTCCACTTTACTGGGAGGATATTTCACTGGATTTTGGAGTGTACTTGGAGAATTGTGTTTATTCAGCTACAAGGGGGTTGTAAAGTCAGAAACTGATGTAGGTGAGGATGCCTGGGGTGCAGTCAGCGTTCCAATATATCCCAAAGGTGTTGAGGCAGTGCTCTAGAGCAGTCCAATCACGACCCTCAACTCTAACCCATGTAAAGTATATTGTTAAGGAACTGACTTTGTGCACAGGGGCATTGTCATGCTGGAACAGGTTTGGGGCTCCAGCTTTATGTATTGGAAAAGAACCACATATGGCTGGAAAAGTCAGGTGTCCCTGTACTTTTGTTCCTATTGTATATACATGACCATGAAAGAAAAATCAGCAGGCAGGCTACTAAAAGTCATCAGTAACACACAATCATAAATGCTTTCATGAATTACTGCTAACACCACATCATACGTCCTGGGGGAAATTCATATTATCGAGCTGTGCAAGCTGCAACGAAAGAGCCGGATTTACAAATGCAGAAACTGAATTGGGAAAATACATGAGAAATGTCATATATCTGCATGTGTCTGAATGTACAGCTGTGTGTATTACCTTTATCAACAGTTTTTCCACAGATTCTGTTTTAAAGCTACTTCAAAGTTCTTTCTCTCTCAAACACAAACATATAATATTTGGCTTACTTAAATAATTATGTCGAGGGGCCTAGGGGTCGCCAAAAAGCGTCGAGATAACCGATGATCAAGATAAACGAAAATCAAAATGGCGGCAATATATTACCGTGCTTGAAATTTCTTTATATACATGATGTGCGTTATTAAATGAGAATGTGCATGCAAGTGTTTTTGGAGTTTTTTTTACACAACAGCGTTGCCGCGATGTGTTTGATGAAGGCATGCTATAAAAATGTACATACATGTTTGTTAACTGTCAGGAAACCACGCCCCCTTCGGCGGCTGTCAAACCTCCGCTTTCTCTGAAGCTCCCGGCTTCAATCGCGCACATTAACACTCATCACCAGCTCCTATTTAAACCCCTCACTGCCACACTCTCCCCGCCGTTATTGTTGGTATATGTTGGGTCACGGCGGTCGTTGTTACCGCAATATTCACTTTCAAGGCGAGTGTTTGTGTTTGACTTTGCCCTGTGTTGCAATAAACTGGTTTGCTAACAACTAACAGCAGAGATTTACCAGTATACAATACAAACCAGCGTCGATTCTCAATACAAACCTTTATTATATTCTCCAACATTATAAACACAAAGATCGCTCACAAAATCACTAAAAACGTGCGGGGTGTAGTTCGTTTTTACAAAAAGCTAACCAGTGTCAACATTAAATTCTTGAGTCATTTCACTCTGACACAGCTTTATTGATATAAATTCAATCAGAGGCGTGGTGATGAAGTAAGTGTCCTGCACCTGTAGCATCTCTAAGGCTGTAAGGATTTTTCCGCCACTTCCGCGAGTTCTTCAGCGGCTGCACAGCGCCTATCGAGATAACCGACGTTAAGTGGCAAAATGGCCCCCCCTTGTGGTCGAGATATTAGGGTTCGGTGACATAAAAAAAATATCGACATAACCGATTAAAAAATGCTAAGACAAAGCGAGAATTTGGCGGTTCCACTTCAAAAATGTCGACTTAATAGGGTTGGTGAGTTAACCGAGGTCGAGATAAGTAGGTTCCACTGTATACAAATAAAGGCATGACAACAAGAGATTATCATTGCAGTGCATTCAGTGTACATTATGTAGGATGTAGGATAGATACTGGTGCATTGAGTCCGATGTTACACATTATTCTGATTAAACAGGGTTTTGCTAAAAAAATGATGAGCATGTAATTACATCTATAAAAGCAGAAAAAGAAAGAAGATTGCATGTGTATATGTGCATGTGAGTTGAATACTCCATCTGTTCACATCATTTTGTGCATTGCCTCAGTACTTTTCTCCTCCAGATTGGTGCAGCTGTTTCTATCTCTGCTGCAACCTTAAACAGTGAATTAGGTGAAAGCAGCTCCCCCTCCCTTCCTTCCTCTCTCTCTCTCTCTTTCTCTCTCTTTCTCTCTCGCTATCTCTCTGATTTAAAACATCCTTCTTGTCACATTTACTCCAACACCCCCTTACACGGACTACTCATGTTAGGAGACATGCACAAGCATACACACATCTTGTTTATGCAGTGTAATAAAGAACACACGATCCCTTCTTCCATTAAATAGTCAGTAAATAGAAATAACTTGGCATTTAAAAAAAGACTCACCGTCTAGATGAGAATCTACTTCCTTCAGAGGCTTGGAGTTGTTTGCATTGCTGGCTCTGGTAGCGTGTTTTGCGCAGGAGTGTGTGTGTGATAGAAAGAGAGAGAGTGTATAGGGGTGTGTGTGGGTGTGAGGGGGTGTTCTGAAAGAACGTCACAGAGGTGTCTGCACATCACAGCATTTCCTCTTGTAAGGAGTCACGCAGGGCTTTTAAATTAAATCAGAAAATGTTATTAGAGTGAAATGCTTTTAACGACTGTCCAACGTGTAAATAGAAGATAAAAAAAATAAAAATAAATTAAAATAAAATATAAATAAAGTATAAAAAGTATACTAACTATAAAGTTTTTAGTTTTCTGTCATTTTACCTTTATTTATTTGCATAAGAGCACAGGGTAGGGTATACACGATTATAGGGAACACACACACACACACACACACACACACACACACACACACACACACACACAGAGCAGCAGCAGCAGCAGCAGCAATTTAACTAGTCCATCCACTGCATCATATTTTTTCTCAGACAGAAACTTGGAACTTTATAGCTTTAGTTAGAATTAAACTAAACTCATACAGAAATGTGCAAAAGTATTCACCCCCATTATTCCTAATTTGGCTTTAGATGTCAGATTTTATGACATCAGCATGATTAGCTAAAAAAATGATATTTCCAAACTTTAATTCTCCAAAAAAGTATGTCAGTATAGACAGCAGCATTCTGTACTACATAATAGTCCACTTAAGGATTTCAGGACTAAAAATGTATGTGACAACCAACGTCAGTTAAAGACTGTGGCAGGTTCCCCAAGATGTTAAGAAAAGCAGATGAAGCAAATTTTTTACTGATTTACTTTTTGGATTGTAACACCATGTACTTTATTTACAGCAGCAGGAAGAGTCTTCATAAGTATGAGAAAATATTTATGGGTTTTTACTTAACTGACATATTACATTACATGATGGTGTATAAGGTGATGAACTCATTAGCACACCTGGTGTTATGCATGTCATTCCACTTTATATGTGTCTTAAAAAAAGATTAATAACAATAATTTTATTCTCTCTAAAATCAGTACCTGACCTCATGCTCTTAATGGCTAGATAATAGATAGCATTTCCTGCAGAATGGAGGTTATTAGAACAGGAAAAGTGTGTTCAGCAAGCACATATGATTCATTGGTCAGATGTCTACAATCCTTTGACCCAGCCATATACTACAATAAACCACTGAATAACTTATTAGATTCAGTATATTCTGTAAAGCATCAATATTATGACAGAAGAAGGAATCTGCTCTTGAGTTTCTACATACTCATTATTCAACTCTATGAACACCATCATTTCTCCTGAGTAACATCTTATCAGTGTGTAATGTTTTTTTCACCCAGTGTTTTCCCCGAGAGATGATCACACATAGCTGTAATCTTGTGCAGTGCACCTGTTCACCTTTGCCCTTAATTAAATGGATTCAGTTGAAAGTGATTGCTTCAACCTTTGCAAATAAACGTGTACCCTTGTAGCTGCTCTTAAACGAAAGTTTATAATGAACAATATTTCAATAATACTTTTTGAATTGTAATGGGACTTCATCTTCAGCTTGCAATCACTTAAAACACCATTACTAGGCTCTGGATAAGATTAGATAGGTAAAACTGTCGGTGATGTGCTACCAAATCGCTAAATGTTTTCCTAACTTATTGTAATTTAAATAATAGTGTTATTTGCAAAGACAGTTAAATCAGAAGAACTTAAATCAGCCATTAAATTGGAGTTTTAATAGGATGTTTCCAGCTCAAATTTGCTGGAATTCTAGTGAAACATTCAATATGGAATCAACAACATAATGTCCTGTGCACAATAGATAATAAAGGTCTACTGTTAGGATTTTTTAATTTTTTTGATACATAATAATTAAACCAAGATAAATTGTGTCAGATCTTTTTCCACAATTAACTAATACGTTTGTTAAAGAACCTTTTTACTTAAAATACAACACCAATTTTTCACATAAGATCCTCTACCATCTTAACAGATTTTATTTTTTTTAATTTTTTTTATTTCGGCTTCTCCCATTAGGGGTCGCCACAGCGGACCATCCGCATGTTTGATTTGGCACGTTTTTACGCTGGATGCCCTTCCTAACGCAACCCTCCCCATTTATCCGGGCTTGGGACTGGCACTAAGGCTTGTGCAACTCTAATGGCTGGGGTTGGTTTCCTGACCGGGGATCGAACGCGGGCCACAGCGGTGAGAGTGCCGCATCCTAACCACTAGACCACCAGGGGACCACCATCTTAGCAGATCATGATTTGGCAATTTTTTTAATCTCCATCTTGCAAATGCTTCAGATTGTTTAGATAATGAAGGGACCTCCTGTGCATCGCCCTCTGTGAGTCATTTTTAAGATTTATGATTCAGATCTGGGCTCTAACTGGGCCATTCCAAAGCTGTTAATGATCAACTTCTAAAGGTATTCTTTGGTGCCTGGGAGTTGTGCAAGAAGGTTAAATTCTTCTTCATCCTCAGCTGTCTAACAGTCCTGCTGGTTTTGTGCCAAAATAGATTGAGTTGAAGAGAAGCAACCTTTTAGCTGGTTGCTGCCACCACCACTCTTTTCTTATGTTATGTAACAAAAAAATCGTCTCTCATTAGACCATAACATAGTTTGCCTCCTGAAACACTTCTATTCACATTTAGGTTGGTTGCTACATCACAATTAAAGTAATAAAAGATCTCACATAATGTAAACCATTTTGTGAGTGGTGTGCAGTAGAAACAACAGACTGGTTTACGGTGAAGGGTGGACTGCATCAAGGATCGACTCTGAGCCCTTTCCTGTTTGCAGAGGTGATTGACAGGTTGATGGACGAGGTCAGACAGGAGTCTCCATGGACTATGATGTTTGCGGATGATATTGTGATTTGTGGGGAAAGTAGGGAGCAGGTTGAGAAGAGCCTGGAGAGGTGGAGGTACACACTGGAGAGAAGGGGAATGAAGTCAGTAGGAGTAAGACAGAGTACATGTGTGTAAATGAGAGGGAGGGCAGTGGAGGGGTGTGGTTGCAGGAAGACGAGGTGAAGGAGTTTAGGTACCTGGGGTCAACAGTGCAGAGTAATGGGGAGTGTGTTAAAAAAGTGAAGAAAAGAGTGCAGGCAGGGTGGAGTGGGTGGAGAAGAGTGATAGCAGGAGTGATTGTGATAGAAGGGTGTTTGCAAGAGTGAAAGGGAAGGTTAATAGGACTGTGGTGAGACCTGCGATGTTTTATGGATTAGAGTCAGTGGCATTGAGTAAAAGACAGGAGGTGGAGCTGGAGGTAGCAGAGCTGAAGATGTTGAGGTTTTTGTTGGGAGTGACGACGATGGACAGGATTAGAAATGAGTTTATTAGAGGGACAGTGCATATAGGACGTTTTGAAGACAAGGTGAGGGAGGCGAGATTGAGATGGTTTGGACATGTGCAAAGGAGGGATATGGGTTATATCAGTAGGATAATGTTGAGGATGGAGCTACCAGAAAGGAGGAAAGAGGAAGGTCAAGGAGGAGGTTCATGGCTGTGGTGAAGGAAGACATGCAGATAGTTGGTGTGACAGAGGCAGATGTAGAGGACAGGGGGATGTGGAGACGGATGATCCGCTGTGGCGACCCCTAATGGGAGAAGCCGGAAGAATAAGAAGTTGTTTCATGAAATTGTATTTATTTATTCCCAACAGTTTATTCTCTTCATTTTGTAGCGTTTCTCTTGGCAGCACTGCTTCCAGTATGTGTATGTGGATGTTACATTTTTTCCAATCAGATTTCAGCCTATGTGCTGCCATGTTAATCTCATCTGCCCAGGGCCTTCAGTCTGTTCTACTGTCTTTTTTCATAGTCTCCTTAAGAAAAAGCTCTGTTTTTTTTTTTTTTAACAATTAGATTTCATATTTACCTCACAGGGCAGCTAGCTGGCCCAGAATTGTGTCAGCATTTTTTTGTCCTCTAATTGGTTGGTCAGAGGGAAACGGTTACAGCCAAGTTCGACTGGCAAAACATGTGTGTAGCTCACTGCACACATGAATACATCCGAGTTAAACTTTTTTTTATGCCTATGGAGGAAGAGAAATTGATTTGGTCTCGGACAAACTAAAAATACATTTTCCAGAAAAGCTAGACATCGTGAGGAGAGGTCGGCCAACCCTGAAGCTACAGTATATATAATATTGATTATTTCACCAGTTTTAATAGATTAAAACTAAAATAACAAACCTGTTTTGAGATGTAAGAAGTAGACAGTACAGATATTTGTGTAAAAATGTAATGAGTAAAAGTAAAAAGTTTGGTGAAAAATAATAAGTACTAATACCAGAAAAATTTACTTAAGGACAGTAACAAAGTATTTGTACTTCGTTACTTCCCACCTCTGTGGCTGAATAAACACAAATCTCCACAAGCATACTTCAAAATCTATTGAAGCATCTTCCCAGAAGAGTGGAGGTTATTACAAGTGCAAATGAAGACTAAATGTGGAAGTGGTTGTTCAAAAAGCACATACTAATCTTCTGGTCAGGTCTCCACAAACGCTTGTCAATTTTGTGTACATTATTAGAGGTTATATACAGTTGTTCTATAAATTCTATATAATAAACTACTATCTTAAAATATTTGACTGTATTACTATTAATTTTATCTGTTCAACTGAAGTATTCTATTTTTTAACTTGATTATGTGTTCTGTTGCATGCCTGGGTCAAATAAAGGCTACTACTATACCAAAAAAACGTAAAGGACCATTTTCCCTGAAGACTCCCTATTGTCAGAAAACCAAGAGACTTACAAAACACCAGGACAAGTCAAATTGTCAAGTTCTAAATATACTATGTAAAGTTACTATACCATACAATATAAAATAAACTGTAAAATATTTAAACAACTGCAATTTGCCTTATGCATGGCACTAGACAGAGCTGCTGTAGTAGACCTTTTCAAAAAAAAAATAGCTGAAGTGTGGAAAAAAATGAAAAGCTATTGCTGAAGTATGTATAATGGATCAAGCTAAATATCTTTGGCATCGTGTCAGAAATAAAACTCAGGTTCAGTACACTCAGATTTTCGTCTGAATATTTGAACTGAAGTGTTGCGTCCTAAAGCATTCTGCTATGGTTTGATGAGTGAATTTACACGTAACAGCACGTGCTTTGATGGCGTGCAAATAACCCCGGCACAATTTGCATCACAGATAGACATGAGAACAGTTTGTTATTTGGCAGGACATTCCATCCCTAACCTTTAACGACCTCTCTCTCTCTCTTTCTCCTGTAATCTGCTTTGTCCTTCCTAATCAGATCTAACACTTCAAAGCAGCAAAACACAACGGCTTCCCAAATTTGACACATGCGAATAAAACTGTTATGTTCTAAATTTTAGCAGATTAATGCACTGCAAATAATGACAATTTTTAATGTAATTAAAGTTAACAAATATTTTAGGATTACAGTCAGTTATTAGATAATTGTAGCATTTATTAAAAATGATACTTACATCTAGATGTGTCACACACCTGCCACCTTAGGTGTAAAACCATCCAGATTTCAGTTTAGAAAACGTATAGAAAGAGTAGATTAAATAAATCTTGCATGTGGCAAAATCTCAAAATACAATGTAAATGTAGTCTTGAAAGAAAGGTTAATTAATTATAGTAATAATGAAAAACTAAACCACTTTTAATTCCCATTTTATTTGATACTGCGAATGAAACAAACATTTATCACAAAAAAGCCCGAATAACTACTACCAATAACTCTTCAACTACGAATAACTAATCCTGTGGCGCCATTGATGTGAAAAAATTCTGCTCTAAGACGATTAGAATGAAATCATGAGAAAAAACATAGGCCCCAAAAATGTTGATGTTTTCACATGGACGTTTTAAAAAGGCATTAGTTTATTTCCAAACCTTTGTTTCAGTACCTGTACTGTCTACTGTAAACCTAACAACCTCAAGTCTAATAACTGCTGCTGTATAAATTAAAACTATGGTGCTCATGATGTACTTTATTTAATCAAATGTAGTACCGTGTACTGATTTCAATTATAGTTTTACTATCTGGTGTCACCCTGAAGAGGATATTTTCTTTCCAGGTTCCTGTGAAGACTTTTTCCTCGACACCTGTCATCTCTTGCATTTAGGGATTAAATCTAAATCCAGATTTCTGTAAAGCTACTTTGTGACATCTGTTACTAAGCAGTATATACAAGTTAAAAAATGATTGAACCTGCAGTCTTAACAACAAATCACTGGACCGAAAATGAGCAAGAATTGAACAAATTGCTAAACTAATTTAGAAAGGGATAGCTTTTACCTTCGAATTTGCAAAATGTAAAAAGCCTTGTTTGTTTTAAAAAAACAAGGTTTTATAGAAAGAAAAGTCAATGTTATTCCATTCAATGTTGTTGATGAGCTTCGAAAAGTTTATTGGACTAGTTGAATTTTGCATCAATCATTTTAAATATTTTTTAATACTACCTTTGTGTCCAATAAAACTACAGAAGTGAATTTCTCTGTTCCTATATTTCCCCCCCAAAAAACTCCACTGTGGCAAAAGAAAATAAGCAAATAGTGGAACAGGAAAGTCTTAGGAGTGTATTATCTTCAATCATGTTCATTTTTTAACAAGATTTTTCAAGGCGATTGTATTAAAGAAGACATGTATGTTCATTAGGTAAGATGGTGTGTCCAATGATAACTAAAAATTTATGTGTTCTTGGCTGCATTTCACAATATACTAACTATCTGAGTGTGAGGATCTGACTGCTCTTGCTTTTCTCTACTGAGTGTGTATGTGCTGCAGAATCTTACATAAACCTCATACTCAACCGCACAATAAGAAATAGCACATCAATGATCAGTGGCGTCAGCCCAGCTGCCTCTCAGAACTCATTGCTTTGTGAAGTCAAGCAAGAAATCAAATGACACCTAAAGGTAACCCTGGGCAACACTGACATCAATGCTGTCGTCATTGATCTGTACACTGAAAGCAAAGGCTTGGACAAAGAAAAACTGCAAACACCAAATGAAGGATTTACATTTAAGGAAACCACATGGTAGTTCTGCCCTGGAAAAGCAAGCTAGCAGTCTAGCGCTGTCCAAAAATACACCTCAACCTAAATCACGTATAAAGGTTGTCTATGTAATGCTATTTTTAAGGTCAACATCTCATTGATCAAATTCCTTCAGTCTTCCATGAGACTAATGTGCTGATAAAGAGTGTTCACATGTATCAATGTATCACAGTGCCACTAAACAAATGAACAAAATGCTTTATACACTTAATTTGCATAATGACGCTAAACCTGAGGCAACACATTTCAGACATTATACACTGTACATTTTGGCTAGTGCTGGAAACTGAAATAAACTTTTTCAAAAATGTATAGGTAGTGTAAAGTATTGCATAAATCAACCTTAGAAAAGTCCTAAAGCATTTACATTTACAGATACACAAGAATTGAGAAGTAAACATTTTTGAAATAGTGAAAAAGAGCTGAGCTCTGATCCCGCATGAACAGCTAGCTCGCTAAACAAGCCGTAAGAAAATTTTTTCTGCTAATTTGACAAAAAATGTAATTTGACTTGCTGGTTAGTTAGTTTATACAGGCATATTAGCACATGATGACAAAACCGAAGTAGCTAGCTAAATAAACAAGCTAATTTACCAAAAGTTGCTAGCTAATTTAGCAAACAATTGTATGAGTGAACGAGCTAGCTTATTAAAAGCTAGCTGAGTTACAAATCTAGTTTATTTACATTACATTCCTTCATTATTCAAATAAAATATAGCTCGACATACTGAAATATAGCATAATAATCACTTACAATTATATTTCTTCATTAATCAAATGAAATATAGCTCGACATACTTCTTTAGGTTTGAGGGGAAATATTAAAGTGAAATATTTATCAGTACAATATAACTAAGCAAGAAAGTCCTCCAATATATCTTCCTGAACTTGGCTGAACTTAAAACATTTGAAAACTACATTTAATTTTTGTTAAAATGTGCTTTAAATATGTGCTAAATACAATTTCACTAACTCTCTAATATGCATGTGTCACTGTGGAAACAAGCCACGAATCATTCTGGAACTGAATCGCTCCATATCATCCAACACTTTCTAATTTTCATAAATTTCATGTCCTGCAGTCTTTCATTGCCCCACTGCACCCTCACTCTATATTTATATCCTGTCAACCTGCTGTACTTCCTTTAGCACTGACACATGCAGAGCGGCTCTTTTCCCATCCTGCCATGCTTCCTTTTCTCCCCCCTGTTTTGCAGCTATCATTTGTCCTTGTCAGTTTGTGACTTTAGGTTCCCTACAGCACACTTGCAAACCCTTAACACCAACTCAGCAGGATTTCTAGTGCCTCAGAAATTAATCACCCAAAGAACAAGAGAAAGAGAGATGAGAAGAAGGAGGAGGAGGAGGAGGAGTGATAGGGCTAATCACAGCAGTGCCACAGTATGCGATGACACAAACGTGCAAGATAGTGCTTATGTTTAACATGGTGTAGACAGGGTGTTAAAAATAAAAAGCTTAACTAGGTAAGCATCTGATGGAACATCAGCGGTGAATTAAAGGGATGGTATAAACCCATATGTAAAATGAGGGTAATAAAACCCATATTAGTGAAATGAACAAGTGGTAGTATATCGCAGTGGCCATCTTGAACACCAGAAAGTCCAAAGCTTAAAAGACAGATGATAAGCTTTACTTTACATTAAATGTGTGACTGTTCCTTGCTATTTTACAAGATTGGTTTTAAACACAAGATGTCAAAGATAACGATTTCAACATTCTGGGTGAAAAAAGGGCCAGTCATCTGTATCAATAATTTTATGTACAAGAAAAGTATAAAAGTAAATTTCCCTGTTTCCAACAGTTCAAAAAGCAACAGTAAATAAGCAAATGGTGGCACAAGACATCTCAGTCATGAATTAGATTACATTTTGACCAATAATTTGTTGTTAAGTCTATTAAATGCTTTATAGATAGCAAAATTAGGCTGGAATGGTTTTGTTTGACCCAGGAAGGTATTTACGGGAAAGAGTTCGGGTGAGACTACTTTCCTTGACTCACACTTTTCAGGACTTTTAACATCATTACCTGTCATACAAAAACTTAATATAGAATGCTATAACCACAATAATTGTTCACCATATCAGATTAAACACAGTGATAATGAACAGGTTTCATTTCCCGATTACATCTAGGATATTTGTAACTCTTTCTTAAATTTCATTTAATCTTCTCCAGGAAAAGCAATTGAACTTACCTTGGGCTTTAATAGAACATCTATACATGGCTTATTCTTGGTTGGAATGAAATCCTGCCCCCACACCAGCCCTTTCTACAGATTGGACAAGATTTTAAAAGAATGTCAAGATTGAATCAAACTGCCAGAACAAAGATTTTAACCATCTTTGGTCGCAATGACATTTTATGTTCTCTATGCCTGATTAAATAATTTTTTCCATGATATTTTTTTTCCAATAGCCATGTACAATGTAATGCCAGCTTTCACCTTTAGCTAGTTTGGTGGACAAAGTACACAAACCATTTACATGAGTTCAAGTAAAGATACAGTGGGTAAAATATTACACCAGGAAAAGTGCTCCCTTTAAACTTTCACTTGTGTAAAAGTACAAAGGTATTCGCCTTTCTTACTCTGATTTATTATGGCTATTATGCTCCTAAGATTCTTACTTAATCAACTCAGGTAATGTGAAAAAGACATAAACTGACAAACATCTGTTACTCTTAAAACACCAATCTATTAATAAAATAATATTATATGAGTCAAACACTGATTGATATCTATTAAAATGATAATGAGCCCAAAACCTTATTTTCAATTACTTCACAAAAAAACATGCAAATAAGGCCACGGGTGTTGTGGCAAGTTAGAATCAGGAGTTTCTTTCATGGATTGTTCGACCAGTTACGTTTTTATCCACTCATAAATAAAAAAGGAACGACATTTCACAAAATGTAATTGAGTACAAAGTAAAATATTTGACTTTGAAATTTAGTCAATTGACAGTCTCCCTTAATGGAAATACTTCAGTAAAGAACAAAAACTCAAAAAAGCTACTTAAGTACAGTAACGAATTACCTTTACTTCATAAGTGTACACCATTGCTAAATACAGCGTAGACATTCTTGACGATTATATTATAAATTAAACGTTTTAGTTTTTTTTGTTGTTGTTTTTTCCAATAGGACCATTTTTGAAAAATGCAAATAAAATCAAAGAAAGATATTCATGAAATTACCCAAGGATTTCTGGCAACATTCTCTAAAAAAAAAAAAATAAATAAATAAATAAATTAAAAAAAAGCCAAAACGTGACATTACCACCAACAGAGCCAGTGTTTCATTCACTCCATTGCATAATAACACAACATTGCATGTCTATATAAGAAAAGCTGTCATTAAGGACATTGCAAATGATTTACAGAAACGACCTTCTATCTGCACTAGTAATATAACGAATAGCTCGCTGCAATGCAGGTGCAGAATAGATTGGTTACCATGTAACTCACACCAGCAAACTCAAGAGCACGAATAGATGGACGCCAAAGTGTATCGAGCAAAAAAGCCTTGCAGCTCGGACACAGCGTAACTTTAAATCCGGCACACATGATGAAGTAGGCAATCTGCTACGTAATGTTATGGACAATTGGTTCCTACGGAGCGTATTTATAGCGATTTGGTACTCTCTGGCCATGTTCAAACCCTTGTAAATTTTTCAGAAGAACCAGAAAACCAGGTATGATTAGCAATGGGAGGGAGCTGATAATCAGATTCATTCAGCAAAAAATAAAACGCCATTTCACTTCAGTACAACGACAGGACATCTAAATGTTCAGATATTTCCTTATATTTCATTAGTATTTGGACTAAGTTAGTAATGAATCCAATGTATTAGACACCTACATACAGTATATGGACACAAGTATTAGGTAACACCTGTAAGACAAACAACTGTATAGGCTGCAGTAGCATGAACGTTTTCCTTCACTTGTCCCAGGAGACCCAAAACTGTTCCAGCAAACTATGCACAAAGCAAGTTCCATGAAGATATGCTTTACATGGGTTCGAGAGGAACATCTTAAGCAGCCTGCTTTAGAGCTCAGACCTCAACTCGATTGAACATCTTGGAATTGGAATGCTGACCGATCCCCAGGCCTCCGCACCCTCTATTAGTACCCAACTTTGCTAAAACCCCTGTGGCTGAATGAGCACAAATCTCTACAAGCACACTGCAGAATCTAGTGGAACATCTTCCTAGAGGAGGTCATTATAGCAGCAGATGGGACTGAAGGTGAAATTGGATCCTCAAAAAGCACAAACGAATCTGTCCATGAAATATTCAATTATTAAAAAATCATATTTACACTCACAGTCCATTTTCTCAGGCTTACATATGATACAGATTGGCTATTGGTCAGTGTCCCTGATATAGTTGAATTCGAGGTGGAGGGAGTCCACCAATCAAATATCTACAGATATTTATCTATTTTTAATTTACAGTTCTAGCAGTTTGTAATGATATTTACACCGATCAGGCAAAACAATATGCATTATAACATTATGACTGGTGAAGTGAATAACACTGATTATCTCTTCATCATTGCACCTGTTATTGGGTGGGTTTTATTAGGCAGCAAGTAAACATTTTGTCCTCAAAGTTGATGTGTTAGAAGCAGGAAAAATGGGCAAGCGTAAGGATTACAACGAGTTTAACAAGGGCCAAATTGTGATGTCTAGACGACTGAGTCAGAGCATCTCCAAAAGTGCAGCTCTTGTGGGTTGTTCCTGGTCTGCAGTGGTCAGTATCTATCAAAAGTGGTGCAAGAAAGGAACAGTGGTGAACCGGCGACAGGGTCATGGCCAAGGCTCATTGATGCACGTGAGGAGCGAAGGCTGGTCCGTGTGGTCCGATCCAACAGACGAGCTTCTGTAGCTCAAATTGCTAAAGAAGTTAATGCTGTTAATGCTCGACGGGTCAGAACTGTTTTGGCAGCGGAAGGTGGCCGACACAATATTAGGAAGTAATTTAATGCCTGATTGGTTTATATGGGACTGTTTTTAAATGTATACTATTGAATGAGTCCTCCATCAGGTCCAAAACCCTTTTGTCTTATGACAGTCGACCATTATACATAAATAGAGAGACATTTCCTTCTAATGTCCTGTAAGATCCCAACTCTAATGTACACTAGTAATCTGACAAAAAGCCAAAAAAGAAAGGATAAATAACCATGTGCAATGCAGAAAAAAGAAAAGTTGGGTTTTTACCGTAACCACTAAAGTGATCATGGGACTTCTGTGATCTTGTGTATTCAAAAGAAGCCAATTTGCACCATCGTAAAATCTTTCTGTAATGCATCATGATAATAAAGTATAGATTTAATAAAGCACGTGATGTCCCCTGCTCTCCCAGGTCTATCCATTGTACAACAAGAGTAAAATCATTAGATTAGAGAAAAGTGAAGGGGAAAACAGGATGTGTTCACATGACCCGAAATTCAAACATACATATGCAAAATCAGGCCACAAACATTTTGAAGACTGAGTGGGAGCACGGACAAAATCTTGACAATTAGCAGTATCGTTTGTACAGTTTATTTCTTCTGCTTCAAATAAGAATCTTTAATCAAAACGCCTTATAAACAGAGTTTATGGCTCGAAAAACACAAGAGACAGAAGTTGTTCCATCCATCAACGTAAAGCAAAAAGGATCAGCGACAGCAGGCTGTACCGTCTTCGTAAGCACGTCTTCCCTCTGCGTCACAGTTTAAGGCCAAAAGGTACATCAGGGCTACATAAAAAAAGTTTCATGTAATAATAATAAAAAAAAAAAACATCACTATCACAACTCAGTGTTCATGACACATGTTGCTACAGTGTGTTTTTAATTTCGTCAATAAGAAATGTACATCCTGATTTTTAAAGAGCAGAGGGACAGAATAATAGATGAGAAAAAGAAGTCACAAAAAAAGAAAAAGGATGCGCTCGTCATGCACGGCATCCGCGTTTAAAGTTTCTCGAGATTTTCCTCCCCACGTGCAGCAGCCACCCCTCGGGGTCCGTACCAGCGTCGTTCCCTTTCGTTGATGAGACGCAGTTGAGTTCCGTATTGCAACGTCCATGAATCTATTTCTGTCGTTTACACACTCGTGGATTTACAAAACAATCTTTGTAAAAGAAAATTATTAAAAAAAGACTCATTTATATCACTTCATCCCATTCGTAAAGTACCACGAAACACACGGACACGGGCGAAATAAACGGACGAAAAGAAAGCGAGAATCGATGATGAAGTCTGGCCGGTTTGATCCTGTTGGTTAAATATACAGCGGCGTTCCACTGTAACATTCACTGGATTCCTCATTAAGAGTTCTAGTGAGCTGTGTGTCAGCGCAGACACATGCACACACACACACACACACACACACACACACACACACACACACACACCAACCTCATGTCCCTGACATAAAAAAACTCTACAGGACCCTGCATACTAAAAAGACAGGTAGGGATAACAGTGATGCTGTAGGGTTTAGGGTAGAAAAAGAAAGACGACAGACAGATGGCGCTGTGCTCCTCCGTGCCGAGCTAGCGGTTGTTCTTGGTCGCCTCTTTGGCTGCCAGGATCAGAGGCGTCAGGCTCGAGAGAGGTTTGGCCACTTTCAGGAACTGATGCTGAGGACAGGAAACCAAGGCACATGTCATACATCACATAAAGTAAACATTCTTTCTCCTCACATTCATTACTACCATCTACCATTTAGAGCCCTTCTTGTATTATGATCTGCACTATATGGACAAAGGTATTGGGACACCTGACTTTCCCAGCCATATGTGGTTCTTTCTGAAACTGTTATTGTACAGGGTGTCTTTGGATGCAATAGCATGAAAATTTTCCTTCACTTGAGACCCAAACTTGTTTCAGCATGACAATGCCCCTGTGCACAAAGCAAACTCTAGATATTTCGATATGCTTTGCATTGTTTGGAGTGGAAGATCTGCTATCGAGCTCTGACCTCAACACTAATGAACACCTTTAAGATGAATTGGAACACTGACTGCACCCCAGGCCTCCTCACCTACATCAGTACTTGAGTTTACTAACCCCCATGAGTCTGAATAAGCACAAACACACTCGAAAATATAGTGAAACATCTTCCCAAAAGAGAGGAGGTTATTATAAGAGCAAATTGGAACTAAATGTGGAATGCGATACTCAAAAAGCACATACTATACTGTATATATGAGCAGGTGTCCGCATACTTTTTTCAATATAGTAATTTGTACGATGAAAGTAGAGGATACAACATACACATGGTTCACTTCAGAGGCATGCGAACTATGTGACTGTTTTGTTCCCTGTTAGTAAAATCAGATCTACGGCTTCATTATATGGACAATTAAGTATTTGGGCACCTGACTTTATGTGGTTCTTCTCCAAACTGTGACAACAAAGTTGGAGGTATACAATTGTATAGGATGAGACACAAACCAGTTCCAACATGACAATGCGCCTGTGCACAAAGCGTGCTCTATGAAGATATGGTTTAGATATATTTCCTGGTAAATGTCCTAAAATTTTCTACGGGAACTTCATCTGGGGAGTTTTGGACGAATTTATGGGGAATTCGTTAGAAATTTGGATAAATGTATATAAACTCTATTACATACAAACATAAATATAAACATTTTGTTTGATCAAAAGCTGGCACGCATGCAAACTAATACAGATTTTAAATGATATTTTTGACTTTGATTTAATTGTTAGTATAATTTTGTTGCACACTAGTTTTTACACAGCACGAGCAAGTTTTAAACATACATTTATGTAATATTTATGTGACACGTGAACATTCGCGAATATTTTTTTTTCTGTTATTTTGTTTGCAGGATTAAAGAAATGATCTGTTATGTTATAAAGGAATGCGGCAGAAATTGCATTAAATCGGGTTGTTTTAACCAAAGATTATCCTACAAGCTTTCTTCCCAACTACTTTCAAGTTCTCTTATCAGCTAACCTGCACTTTCAAAAATTCCCAGTTTATTCCCATTAATTCCCATATATTCCCTTTAATTCGCATGGTTTTTTAAAAATTCCCAGAATATTGGCGAGTAAAAGATCTTGAGTGTACTGATTTAAAGCTCTGCACTTAACAGTATTGAACACCTTTGGTATGAATTGAAACGATGACTCCTTATCCCACCTACATCACTACCTAGTGGAACATCTTCCGGGAAGAGTGGAGGATATTATACCAGCAAAGGGGAACTAAATGTGAAATGAGATGTTCAAAAGGCTCAAAAGATTTTTAGAGTCAGGTGTCCACAAACCTTTGCGCAGTTCCTTCAACTTAATTGAGTTATTCGACATCATTATTATCTTCGTGAATTAATTACATGCGTTTTACTGTAAAAGGTGTACTGCTGAGTAATAGCTTTTCATTTCAGTCTTTTTCTCAATGTCTGCAAAGTGTGAGTCATATGGCTACAGCGTGTACGCACTGTACTTTCAGTTCCTGAGTGTTCTAGAGGGAATGCATTCAGCTCGTTTCTAGCAGATCGGTATATTCTAAATCAGCCTTGTGTGGGAGTCGGTGGAAGTTTCTGGAACATCTAGTGCATGTGAAGCTAGTTGGTTTAAAATTTGTTTTTATTTATGGTTTTTCTTTTAGTTAGAACATATTGAAATACATCATCTGGCTATTCGGGATTTTTTTTTGCTGTAGAATTGATTACTTATCACATTTCTACATGTTTTACTGTACATATAGAGAATGTGAAGCCCAACTTAATGTAATATCTTTAACAGGGCCTTGCTCAAATCGGTTATCGGTTAGCTTGGTGGTGCTAGGATTTAAACTCAAGCCCTTTCAATGAGAAGTCCAACAGCTTATACACTGAGCTACTTCCTTTAGTTGCACATAACTAACCACCTTCTCTATTTCAACTATAGATATAATCTCAGAGTATATATACAGTATCGTGAAGACACTTGACTGCCATGATGGTAAAAAACAAGTCATCATTCATCTCTGATCTCTAATAAAGATATCACATGGTGTGCTTTTATACAACATAATGTCCTATGAACAACTATGAAATTTACCTACCAGGCATAACATTATGACATTACAAAATTATGAAAAGTGAATAACACTGATGATCTCTTCACCATGGTACCTGTTAGTAGGAGGGATTTATTAGGCAGCAAGTAAACATTTTGTTGTTAAAGGTTGATGTGTTAGAAGCAGAAAAAAACAAATTGTGATGTCTAGACCTCTGGGTCAGAGCATCTCCAAAACTGCAGCTCTTGTGGGCTGTTTCTGGTCTGCAGTAGTCAGTATCTATCAAAAGTGGTCCAAGGAAGGAACAGTGGTGAAGCGGCAACAGGGTCATGGGTGGCCAAGGTTTATTGATGCACCTGAGGAGAGAAGGCTGGCCCGTGTGGTCCGATCCAACAGACGAGCTTCTGTGGCTCAAATTGCTGAAGAAGTTAAAACTGTTAATGCTCGTTGGATTGGGACTGTTTTGGCATCAAAAGGGGACTAACTCGATATTAGGCAGGTGTTCATAATGTTATGCCTGATCGGTGTATATACTCTCTGTGCATCAACACACAATGAGTACACTGTACTACCTGTAGAAGCTCTTTGGCAGAACCTCTTTTCTCCACGTCCATCTCTAAACAGCGGTTGAGGAAATCTCGGAAAACAGACGACAGCTTCTCGGGGTTCTGCAGCTCTGGAGTTCCATTAGTGGCAATGAGATACAGCGCCTACGCAAAAAAAACCATGACTGTGTTCATTTGCATCGATTCCTGAAGGGGTGAATAAAAGTAAGCGCATGGAAATGTTTTCTCTCAGCTATAAATAAATCATAAAGGCTGCACACTGCCATGCAATGATACATCATGGTCTGTAACCATGGCATGTACAATTTTATTCTGATACATTTCAATGTCATCAGAATGCCTTGAAACCCTCTGCTTTGTTTCTCAGGTGCTCTGTTTCTCAGACATTCCTTGAACAGGAAGGGTACATTGTGTCTCCTGCAAAAATATCTGGGAATATTCTGATAATATTTTGTCCATTTGCTGTGTTAAAAAAAAAGGTGTTTGCATTTATTTCTTAGAAATGGTATAGTAATCATTTAATTGGAATGTTGATTTGGAAGTCGACCTTTGACAACTCATTATTCACTAATCACCTCAGAATTATTTTATATATATATTTGGTGTCATCTTTTTAGTCAATAGAATAATATGGTATGGTATGAATATGAAGTGAAACAGAAATTCATTATTTGCCTACAATCGCAAATCATAAACTTTTTCTCCCCTCTTAATTATTTTATTTATCTTTTGCTTGTGTATCTGTTTATAGTCATGTGTAATGTTACGGAACGTCCGAGAAGCAATATCGTTCCTGAACAGACGATCAAAAGTTCATTCCACCACCATCTACTTTTCCATCCTCTTTTTATTTCTCCAAGTTAATAAGCTATTGAGAAATCACAACCTGCTAAATTACTTTTCTGTGGTGGAAAACCTAAAAGAACAGGTTGCAAAAAGCTTTCACTGGAAACTCCTTTTCACATTTTACCTCATAGGAAAGCTGTGGTTAGAATGAGAGCTTTGTCAGAGCTGCTGTCATAGAAAACGATTGAACTAATCATGTGTGCTTTCTTTATAAATGAACCTCCTCTTGACTCATGATCCACCTTACCCTCAGAGGATTCTCATTGAGGTATGGAGGCTCTCCTTCAATCATCTCTATAGCCATGATCCCCAGGGACCAGATGTCTACTTTGGGTCCATAAGCCTTGCGGGTTACGACCTCCGGAGCCATCCAGTACGGGGTGCCGACCATGGTGCTACGCTTACTCTGTTCGGGGGTGATCTGGGCGCAAAAGCCAAAGTCAGCTGCCAGACCACACACACACACACACACACACACACACACACACACACACACACACACACACACACACACACACACACACACATAAGTTAGAGACAGACACTGCCAAGATATACTGATTTTTAAGTTTACAGCGTAAGTATAAGTAGTACTGTAGTGCTCGAAGTCTCTACTCATTTCCTGTGTCAGTCATTGTCAATAATACGTGAGCACTGTGCCCTCTGCTGGTGAAAGCTCGCATCAGAACAGTGTGATTTTTTAAACAAACTAAAAAATGTATACGATAAGTTTTTGAATGTTTAGAGCAGACATTTTTTCTGTCAGGGCCACATAATTTTTTCTTTCCTTAACATGAAGGGGGGGCCGGGCTGTAACAGAAAATGACATGGGCTGCCGGAGTGATTATCAGTATTATTATGGAGATTTTATTATGTTTTAAAAATGCATTTATTATGCCTCATAATGCTAGATTTGTTTATTATTTGTTATGCACCATACAGACAAATTTATTTACTCATAAATATGGTTGGTTGGTGAATCTAACAAATAATTAAGCTATTACTAATACCGATTACCAATACTACTTGCTGATAACCGATTCGTTTTTGAAATGTATACTGGATAAAAAACAAACAACCAAAAAAACCTAACATGCTATGTAAATTAGTGCTGAACTTTATTACCATTAAAAAAAAAAAAAAAAAAATAAATAAATAAATAAAAAAGGACTGATTCATGATAATGTGCTAAAGAAAATAAATCTGAAAAAATTCAGGAATAAATATAATTATATAATTAATGAATTATAAATAATAAATATAATATAGTGCTCTCCGTGCAGCGTGCTGTCCGGTGTGCAAAAATAAACAGCACATGGTGTCAGTGTTTTGATTCTAGAGGCCGCTCTCGCAATGTCAGCGGAACAGAAGCCGGAAAAACTATTTACTTGACCTATAATAATCACGAAGAGAAATTTTTGTTTGAAAGCCAAACCTTATTATCATATACAGATATGATAGGATTTAAAATGTAGTTTTCAAAATATGTCTCTGGCATCTGGCAGGGCCTTTCTAAATGTGGGGGTGGGCCGACAAGCCGTAGTCTGGGGACCCTGGTTTAAAGGCTAAAAAGCCTTTAGAAGTAATACACAACCATGTTATCTCTCAAGTCATGTTCTAGATGTTTAGAAGTACTGACTGAGTTTGACAGAGCCGTCCATTCCCAGCAGGATGTTGTCGCTCTTGATGTCTCTGTGGATCACCTGGTTGGAGTGCAGGAATTCCAGGGCTTGAAGACACTACGTAAACACAGACACAGACACACGCACATAGAAGAGCATTAAAAAACTCTAACAGGCAAGCGTTGAGATCAAGAGCTAAACAGAGAAATCTGTTACTATCCTACAGTATATCTCTTGTCTCCTTCCGATCATGTTTTAAAACTATTCATGTTAATAGATCTTAATATATGTTACCCCACCAAAAAAAGTCTTTCATGTTGAGCTCAGAACAAAACTGAGTACTCTCTCTTTACTACTTTACACAAGGCCTTTCAGGATCTTAAAAGGTAGATCTATAGCATATGGGTCAAACTCAAGGCCCGCGGGCCACATCTGGCCCGATGTACAATTATATCTGGCCCGCGAGATGATTTTATATAGATCTATTATTATTGTTATTAATAGCCTGGCGATATGAAGCGCTGATAACACAACATACAGATCCCATAATGCAGCGCTTCAGCTGCCTTACCGAATGCTAGACTACCTGGGAACATTCCAGCGTTAAACAAGTCGAGCTTCTGTTGATGTATTTAACCCTATTGTAAAGTTATTGTGAAACAGCGCCTCACAGTGGCGAAGAGAAAAGTTGATTCTGAAAACAGCCTTTCAAAACTGAGTACTGTAGATGTTTACTGACACTGGCGGTAAACACGTGTGTCTTGTTTGTGGAGCGAATGTGACTGTAATTAAGGAATTGAATCTAAGACGGACTACGAGACAAAACATCAGGAGAAGCTGAAAAACCTGAATGCAGAGCAGAAGATACAGAAAGTAGAAGAGTTAAAGAACAATCTGACATTTCAGCAGACGTTTTTCTTCACAGCAAAATCACAAAGTGAAGCTGGTGTGAAAACAGAGGAGAAATCAGAGTCACATCAGCCGGTTATTTACTGAGGGAGAGTTTCTGAAGAGCTGCATAATGAAGCTGTGAGGCGTCTGGTGTGCTTTGAGTTTTGGCCCCCTGTGCAATTGAGTTTGACACCCCTGCTCTACAGTGTCTTAAGTTGTAGTTCAGTGGTTTAGATGTTAAGATATTTGTGAGTTCATATGTCAGCACCTCCATGCTCATCACTGCTGGGCCTACACTTTGACTACAGTGGACACAGACATCAGGGTACTTGGGATAAACTGGTAGACTTGGACTACAGTAGAAATGGACGACAGTGGAATACTTGGAAACCCCTTTCCAGTAGTCTTTTCAGGCTGTTTACTACTTTACACTAGTGCAATAAATCTACTTTTTCCATTAGCTAAATTCTACATTCACTTCATTCATGCCATCTCTTTTTATCTCTGACCACTACTTAGTCCTAGCATGTTCACTACTTCACACCTGCACCATTCTGACAGGTTCAAAACGTTTGTTGCTCACCTCTCGGCACACGGCGGCAATCTGTGCTTCATCCATGCATGTCTCAGTCACTACGTCAGTCAGGGAGCCTCCGGCCAGATACTCCATCACCACCCACAACTCGTCGCCAACCAGGTAACTATGGCAACCAGACAGCACAGCATTACACAGAGTGGCTACAGCAACCAAACGGTGGCAGCCAGGGGCAGTACATTGGTGCAGAGATGGAGTGGTAACCATAAAGATGGAGAAATCCATCCATCTACTTACATTACAGTGAATAGATATAGGAGATATCTATAGAAACAGCCAAAGCACCATGGACTTATCAGAACTGTGTTATACTGACAAGGAATTGTGTGAAAGGACTAGCAGGGCTTACTTTGGGAAACTTGTCACACATTGTTTGGGTACTGATAATTCTATTTAGATTTTCCTTTCTAAGTCGTGAATGTGTAATTTTATCCTGATACTGAATTAAATACCATTTTCCAAATCGTATCTTCCAATCATTTTTAGGTAATATTTTATTTGCCATATAAACCATGTAGTACCATGAAAATCTTTTTTTTTTTTTACAATACAATTTATTCATGTTTTCTATACAATAGTGTGCAATTAATTAAATATTTATTATAATCATATTTATTATTAAGTATTTCTTTATTACTGCTGATTTTTTTATTGTACCTACATATTTGTTTATGATGTGTATTTGGACAGTGGGTGTAGTTCAGTGGTTATGGTGCTGAAACACAGCTCAGAAAGCAGTGACCAGCCAAACTGAGCAGTGTGTGTCACAGGTATGAAAATAACCCTTTAAATAAACAATAAAATGTAAGATAATAAACTACAAATAACCACTTTGAAATTTAATTCGCATCTAATGAATTCCTGTTTGAGTTTCTTGAATGTAATTAAAATTGTCTCATTCTTAGTAGACCACAATCGTACCTGTCGAGGTAGTTAACAATGTTGGGATTCTTGTTTTCCCTCATGACCAAGATCTCGTTAATGATGAGCTCCTTCTTGGGCTGCTGCTGCAAATTCATCTGCTTGATAGCCACCTAAAAGGCGGCGAAATAAAAAGAAATCCTTTAGCACCACGATAAAAAGGAATTGGGGGAAAAAGGGGCATTCACACAGCCCATTAGGCCTCTCTCTTCCCCCTCTCTTGCTCTTTCAGTCTCTCCTCCAGCCCTGGAGTGGACTTTGAGTAAAAACCTGCTTTCATTCGACTAAATCCCACACATCAATAGCTACTGAAAGACACATTGTTCTTCATCTACAGCATCTTCGAGGTTCTCCTATTACCTCTTGTCCTGTGGCGATGTCTATTGCTGTGTAGACCGTTCCAGATGCCCTGAGATCACAAAAAAAAAAAAAAAACACAAAGATTTTGTGTTTGAAAAGGGGTTTTGTAAAAGCTTGCCACTGTTGATGATACAAATGGTAAAGAAGACTCACCCCTGGCCAATCTTCTCAAAGCGGGTGTATTTCTTCTTTGGATCACCCACACTGACTATACTGCCTAAACACAAAAGCACAGAAAACTCATCAGACACTCACATACGTCTTAATCGAGTTTTAGAGTGGGGTGGGACATCTTTTTTTTTCTATCTATCTATCTATCTATCTATCTATCTATCTATCTATCTATCTATCTATCTATCTATCTATCTATCTAGTAATGTACATTTCAGCATTAAGAAACTGTTAAAGTAACAAATGAAGTTACACATATCAACTTACTTTCCTTTCTTGATGTTTACTGTATTTATTAAAAAAGTCTCTAGATGTAAATATGAAAATTAGCATTTTTTAGATTCAGATTTCTCCACCACATGCCCACATACATGTCCATTCAATTTACATTTTTTTGCACCCTTATCCATGGCGTCTTACATTAATCTTATTCATACAACTGAGCACCTATGGGGTTAAGGGCCTTGCTCAGGGGCGCAGAAGTGGCAGGTGGGAAAGTGGGTGCATATATATGTGTATATATCTATATATATATATAAAACTTTAGTCAATATAATGTATTCTCAGAGCAGCACTCTGACTCATTCTGTTGTATTTCCACTGAACTAGTGGGAAAAAACAGGACACTAACAGTAATAAACAGTTTGTTACAAAAGAGAGAAATAAAAAAAAGTCATAAGGTACAGACAAAAAAAAGATGACAGAAGTGGCAGATTGAGGTTATGATGCCCGAGTGTTCACAAGAAGACACACAGGGAACACACTGACTCACACACAAACTCACACCCTAGGATAGTTGGCTAATTCAGTGAAGAAACCTGGCAACCACGAACCAGGAACACTTTAGGAGTTCTGGCTGAAAATAAGGAAGAAAGACGCTAGGGGAGAGATTGGTTCCAACTTAGAATCCCTTTCTTACCAGCAGAGGGCAGCCTGAGTGCATCTGTAGCATTATTGTTTAATAAAATACAGACTCTTAGAGTAAGGTGGATCTGAAAGCTAAAATATTTAAGCTGTGCATTCAGGAGATGTAGGCAGTCATTTTGTATCAAGTCAAACAGCAGTATAATACAGGACTAAGAACGAAATCAGATCAATAAACCATTTTGGTGTTTGAAGATTTTTTTACGGCTAATATAGCTAACAAAAAATGTAAGATTAAAGCTACTGAGCATTACATGGGAATTAGCTTTTACACATTCACATTCGAGCACAGTAAAATTATTTTTTTCCACACATGCCTGCTTGTTAGGAAGTTGAGTTCAGGTTCAGCCATTATACAGTGCCTCTTGAGCGGAGAGGTTTTAGGGGCCTTGCTCAAGGACCCAACAATAGCAGCTTGGCAGTGCAAGGGCTTGAACTTTCAATCATTAAACCAAAAACTTAACTACAAGTCGTCCAAACCATTCACCGATTAATCAGCACGGATAGCAAATTGCAAGAACTATCGGCTAGTTTTTCGGCATACCAATAGTTTTTCCGGGTTGCGTTAAACAGTATGAGAGCAGCCTCTAGAGACGAATCACTGACACCACATGCAGTTTATTTGAAATGTCTTTAGATGTTTTTATTTATTTTGAGTGATCCCTTTGTTTTCAGTTTGAATGCATGTCTTTTAACTACCTCAATATTTATTTATAGAATTAATATAATAATGTTTATTTCATTTAGCACATTTTTATGATTCAGTCCTGTTTTTTGTTTTTTTTGTAATAAAGTTCAGTACTATTTTACATGAAATGTACTGTTTTTTTATTTGTTTGTTTTTAATCCAGTACCCATTGTACAAGCGATCAGCTGATTAATTGGTTATCTGCAAGTATTTATCCAACCTTGCTATTGGTAAAATTGACCTCTAGACTTAACTATTTAGTTAAAAACTAGAAGTTAGAAACATCAGCTCTGTAGCTACAGTGCAAAACTAATGGAACAACATCAGACATTGGCTGATCAAGTTAAATGTATGGTTTGAGTGAAGCTACAAGCTCCATCATGTCCTTCTTTATTTGTCATAATGAAGTTTGGCTGCAATTAAATGTCTCTAGCTCCACAATGCTAATTCAAAGGCAGTATATATCTTATAGTATACATTCATGGCTTGCATAAGCCGTTAAATACCATGATGGAATGTTTATATAAGCATGTGTGTATGCAAATATGAGCAAAAAGCTCATATTAAAAGAAATCTCATGAGCAGAAAGAAGAGTTTTATGAAAGAGATTTGTAGTAGAGCAAGAACCTCAACCATAGTGTGTAACTCTTACGTAGTTTCTCCAGAATCTCCTCGTCCGACATCTTTTTCTTGCGGTTCTTGTCGGCGGGACGCGGCGTGGTAGACGAGGCCACTGGAGTGGCGCTGCCTCCCTCGGCAGGCGGAGGGGATACCGGAGACAGCGGTGCATCTTTGGCAGGGGCGAGAGGCAGGGGCTCGATTACTGAGCGGGTATAAATCTGTAGAGAGGCACAAAAAAAGCTTCAGGGGAGGCTCTGCTGAGATTCAATTTCATTTATTTATTCATTGAAACTAGGGATGTCAACGATTAATCGACGATCGATTAATTGTCGATAAATATTTTAATCGATAAACCTTATCGACGGTCGATTAAGCATGATCACCATTAACGTGCATAGTTTGAGACGTAGGCAGCTAGCTGGTTTTCCAACCGCCAAAAGAGGACGACGCACGCGGCTTATGCCAAAACATGTAAAGTACAGCAGTTGTGAAGGAAAATGAAGCGAGCACGCAAGAGTTTTGTTTGGGATCATTTTATTTCAAATTAAGGAATTTCCTAAAATGCAAAAACTGAAAAAGTGTATTTGATTTTCATTCAATTTATTTCCGTGAAAATAGCTGCCGTTGTTGTTCAATAGAATATTCAAAATAGGCTCATTAAAACACAAACGCACACACTCACACGAGATGAAATATGCGTAGATCTTTACAAAATACACATGGATTATAAAGCATGTGAAAAGCACACACAAGATAAAATGCACTTAGAACGCTTGGATTATGAACTGGGTTGAGCGAGCGGAGTGGAATCTTCAGAAAGGCGCTCTGCGCTCTTAAGGAAATATTA